>QUSF01000052.1:58882-108328 GCA_003676055.1 Chloebia gouldiae | reverse complement strand
ACCGGGAAGGGACGGGACGGGACGGGACGGGACGGGACGGGACGGGACGGGACGGGACGGGACGGGACGGGACGGGAAAGGAAGGTCCTTTATTCCTGCTGCTGGTGACAAAACCACGCGCGTACAAACACAGCGGCACCGGGACAGCCCCGCGGCGCTGCCACGGCCACGGGAGCAGGGTCCGAACGGGACGGCACAGAGGAGTCCACGCAGCAGCAGCCCCAGGGCCACACTGTGAGATTTATAAATCCGTGTCCCGGAACAGCACTGGGAGCCAGGCAGGCGGGGAGGGCGTTTGCTGGTGCCCATTCTCCTGCTGCTGAAGAGGAAGAGGTGCTGACTCCACCAGGCTGCCATCACTCAGCCTTGTCCTCGGCAAGGACAAGGGATGGCAGTGCTCATGTCGGAGGTCACAGCCGACAGCGAGCCAGGCTCTGGGGCAGCTCCATGCCACAGGACAGCAGGGCAGAAGACTGGGAAACAGCTGAAGACGATGTGATGAAACACAAAGCTGAGAAGTAGAGCTGCTACATTTGGACCTTACAGCTCCACCACCACCTTCCTCCTTCATTTCTGACTACTAAACACTTGTTTTATTCTTCCTGAACCCTCAGATAATGGAATAAGCATCCCCAAGCACCAGAGAAGAGCTGCTGCTCCTCTGCAACAAGAGACATTGAAAATCCTCAAGTACACACACAAGACATTTCCTACCAAAAACTGAGGACAAGGACAGAAGTACCCAGTCCATACAAGAGATGACCTTCCTTCACAAGGTGCAGTATGTATTCAACACTCAAGGTATGAAAATAGCTCTCCAGGAAGTTTGCTGGCATGGATCCAAAGCCCTTGCTTCACAAATGGGAAAAAGAGGTCCTGCTAATAAGAGGACAAATACTGGAAAAAACATACTATGAGTCTGTGGGTTTGGTCCCTTTCTTTTGAAGTTTTGAGGTGAACACAGTATGGTCTCAACTTTTTTCTTTTTCCAACTCAGCACAAAACCTGAGAGAAGAAGTCTTTGATACCTTTTTCCTTGCTCAAACTCTGACTGATACTGAAAGCATCTTCTTTGCCTGCAGCACCAGGTTACAACTGACCATCCACCTGTCAAGGATGTGATCCCAGTGGAATTTCTTCCAAGCTCACTGGCATGAATAGCTTTGACCCAGAGCATACACTCCAGAAGGAAACTGGTCTGCTAAACCATGTTTACCAAAGAAATCATCCCTGCCACAAAGAAAAGAGTCTTTATAGAAAGTACCTAAGAGAAAAAGAATCCTAGGTAAGCTACTAAATTAGGGACAGAAGTTTGGAAATCCCTGACTTTCTAGACTACAATCAACTTTTTCAGTGCTGGGTTGCCCTCTTGGAGGGACTTTATCCGGCAGCATGCTTTTAGGGCAAAGACCTGATTTGGCAAACTAACTCAGCTAAAAACCGCAGGGTGCTACTGCTGCCTGCGAGTCTCCCGGTTTTCCTCCAGTTCTCCCTTTTATTGCTGAACAGCTAACACCCTCACCAGAGTGAAAGCAACCGCTCCAGTGCCGTCTCCTCGTCTCTGCTGACAGCCAAGGACAGGAATTCCCTTTTCCTACCGGGACCCGGCACCGGCAGCGCGCTCCCGCCGCCAGCAGCCGCTAGATGGCGCGCGCGCCGTGCGCGCCCCCGCCGCCCCGTGCGCGCCCCCGCCCGCCTTTGAGGAACCTTCACAGCGACAAGAGAAACAGATGGGAATCATCACTCGTAAGAAAAGTGAGGGGCTGCTTCATGTAGAAAGTGTTATAAAAGTAACGTTTAAAGGCACCTGGATTTATACTACATACAAAATTCAGTTCAATATGCTAAAATTTGCCAGGGAATAACGAGTAGGCTCTTCAGACATTATTTCTGAACACTTCAGGGTGAAAAGCACACTTCCAGGCAGTTCTGCTTTGTGGTGAGTAACTTAGAGCAAAGCAAATGCTTCCCACCTCAGAGGCACAGCACGAGGGCTGTGGAAGGTGTTCACTGTAAGAGGCATCTCGAGGTCCACCTCAACAGCAGCTTTAACTAATCCTGAAGATTCTAAACAAGATTGCATTAGTGCCTGTGGAGATGCTGGAGGGGATCAATGGTAGCAGAATAGTTCTTCCTCTTTCCATCAGGCAGACCTTGCTCCTCCGCATTCCCAAGACATTTGTTGTGGTTGCTCATGATTAATGCTCCACCCAGAACAGGTCATTTGTTGTGGTTAATCATAATTAAGTATCTTCCTAAGAGCTGGAGATTCATTCATGTCTGCTACCCTACACACTCTCACTGCTTACTCTGATGCCAGCTGATGTTTCACACGAAAATTACTTTCACTAATCTGGAAGTAAAGGCAGTGGTTTTCTATTCCTCTCTGCATTACCAGGCTCTAGGCTCTGATGTCCACCCCACTGAATCCTGCTAAAACATAAACTATGCTGAATCCTTCTTAGCACAACAGGTAAACACCAAAGAGTTAGGTTTTAACTGTCTCAAGAACAAATGGAACCAGTATTAGAAAAGGTCTCCAGTCCAGACACAACCTAACTGCCCTAACAAGAGACACAACTGACCAGCCCAGCATGGGGACAGGAAAAGTACCAGTCCTGAGAGCCAGCAAAACTGGCAAAAAAGGTTTTGATAGCTGAGATTTTGCACAGCTGGGAGCTTGCCCAACTGGTCCTCCTCTTTCCACTGCATGATGCTATTTCCCATTGCCAGATCCTAAACACAGCTGTGGTATCAACCTCAGCAGCATGACTTCCTAAACCGTAAATAAGCAGCAGAGCAGGCAGAGCAGTGATGGGAACAATGAAAAAGAGAACCATAAACATTCTCACTTTCCAAGGATCCCACTCTGTAACACTGAGTGATCTGACCTGGGAAGCTTTTAGCTACCAATATCTCCACTGCAACAAAGAAAATGAGCTGGTGCTGCTCACAGGTTTACAAATGTAGACTGAAGCATGCTTCCTACTCATTTTTCAAGTTATTTTCCACACTCTCCCTTTTTCCTCTAAGTCCCACTAGAGTGACACCTTCACCCCAGCCAGACTGACAGTGTGCTGTCTACCTAAAAAGCAATACATTCTGTAGCAAGGGCAAAAAAATCCTACAAAGGGAAAAAGGAGAAATGGTAAATACAGTGAGCTCTAAGGTTGACCCCTGAACTCCAAAATTCAACAGTTTCCTCACAAAAGCTCAAACAGAAATGCCACCAGAGGGACAGCCCCCTTTTTCCCCTATCTTGTATCTCTAGTGAAATCTCGGGCAAAACAGAGCTTAAATGTTCCTGGGGGCAGCTCAGGCCCCCAGAGGCAGATGGAATATTCCTGCACTGCTTAGAAGCTGAATTAGTCTCTTTCCCACTGGAGAATATTGGGATGCACCCTAAAAAACAATGTCAGCAATGCAACAAACAAAACCACTGCCACTGAAGAGATGATATATCCAACTGAGTAAAAGATCTGCTCCTCAAGCATCACTGGCTACTTGAAGGGGTTAAGATTTTCCTGCTAAGAAACAGCTTAAAACAAACAATCTGACCTCTTGAAAAAGGATATTCATCCAATAGGTGAAACATCAGAAGCATTAAAGGTGCAACCTAACTAGAAAGACTAAGAGCAAGAATTGTCTAGGAGTCCCTCTGATCACTGACCTAACCAAGGTAATCAGAAGATAGCCAGGAGCAGAGAATGAGAGGCAGGAAACGCTGAGTCTCAGATAGAGAGGTGTTGCAGGGAGATTTCCTTTCAGGAGCCATCATCTTTGCTTCATGTTCTCAGCCTCATGCACAGAGAAAAAGTCTGGCAAGAAGCCTTGTTGCACGAGACAGCAACTTCAGTCCACTCCTGCACATCTGGAATGGTTAAGGGCATCACAGCATCCAGCACACAGAATGATTACTGTCCTCCATTGTAAGCATAGTCGGCTTTGTTGTGCATAATCAACTTGTTGTCCACAAAGTAAAAGCTGTCCGAGCGCGTCTCGTACGGGTTTTCAACCATCAGACGGACTGTGAAAGAGAAAGCTCCATTACATTCAACAGCCAGCCACAGTCAGGATAAAAAGGACTCTGCCACTCCACTGGATTTACTAGGCTGATGATCTGCCCTACCCAAGGAAGAGACCTGCTCTTCTGAGCTTACTTCAAAGGCTCAGCCTGCCCTTTTCCTTTTTCCCATTCACAGGACAAGTGCTGTCAAAAGCAAACAGAGAGGGAGTGAAGTAACCTCACTCAAAATAAACTTAGAAACTGCCAGAGCCATGAATGGAGCCAAGCAACCATCACATCTGTAAATAGAAGGAGTGAGTTTGTGGCACTCCCCACACGTACACAGGTGGGACAAAAACCCCAAACCTTTCCACAGCTGGGGAGCCCCTGAAGGGCCCCTGTGCCTCTGCTCTAGCCACCCCCTGAGGTCAAACAGACCCTGCGCAATCTGTATTTGCAAATATCTTAGCAGGCTTTAAAAAAACAGACCTCAGGGAAGAACCAGTTCTGTTCCAAAGCAGGAGGCTCTAGCCCTAACAAGCAAGTGCAGAAAACAGATGGGTGGCTATAAAAAGAACCCTTTCTTCACTGTTTTGTTTTCTTCTGGGCTACACTACAAGGCATCAGGCATGTCAGTCCTGTGACTCTGATCAGTTCTTGCAGCCTGTGACTTAGCACATGTTGTCTTAGGTTTTCATTTTCAAAGGAGGAGACTTTGCAGCACAAATTCCTAATTCAGAGAAGATTACACATTGCTAAACTGGGAACCTGTATCTGTTTGTTCCTCTCCCCTCAATCCCAGTCACAACTTCTTTCACAAGTAGAGGGAGAGAATGAGCAGATGCATACACTAACAAAACACCACTCAGTGTGGCAAAGGAGGTACTTACTAAGGTCTTCTGAGAGCTGAGGGAATTCATAAATATGTTCACATGTGTTCCTGCTACTGGGGATGCAGAAGCCAAAATCAAAATCAAAGTTCTTCAGCAAGCGATCTCGGAAGTAATGCCTCTCAATCATTCGGAAGTTTGACACTGGCTTTTCTCCCACTGTGAATTCCACTCTGCATGAAGAATCAGGAAGAAACAGCTATCAGGAAGAGCCTTGGATATGAGGCTACACAAGCCTTCTCTACAGAGAGTTTGGTATTTGTAGTCTAGGATAGGCTCCCTTGAGTTTTCAACCCAGTTTTGTTATAAACGGTCAAGTAACACTTTGTAAACATCAAATTCTCCCTTCTTTTCATACTCACGTTGCACCAACAGTCCGAAGACGGAGAAACGCTGGGGTGAACTGGTACCGAACAAAGCGACCTGCACTTGCATCCAGTTCACTGCTGTCATCTTCATCCTCCTCAGCGTGCTCTAGAAAACACACCTGGAGTGAACACACCTAGAAAACCAGCCAGGAGTTACTCTGCTCATTGTGTACACCTGAGGTGATAGTGGCTAGTGGGTGTATCAGGACAAGCTGCCTACTGCTTAGGTACTGAATGTAAACACATCTAATACCTGGTCTGAGACTTACACTGGCACAGAGTGAAAGAGAAAAGACTTGCCATGACAGTTGGCCCAGCCATGGTTGCTCAGAACTGGAGCCACCCTCCCCTCAATCTCACAGGATATACCCCCTCACAACTGCCCGTGCACATGAACTAATCTCTATTATAACCAGCCCAAAAAAGGAAGATTGCCAGTTGATAGTTCTCTCCCACCCAACAGTAATCACATTTTTATCAGAAGTTTCTCAACAGTGATAAACTCAGTCCTGTGCTTAAAGGCGAGGAATTTAATCATCAGGACATCTGCCAAAGGACCCTTCTGCTCAGTTTGCATGGGTCGGGCATTGTAACCGCTTAGCTCTCTGAGTGTCTCTATCCTCCCTGCAACATTTGCATGCTGTACCTGAAGCAGACGGCTTGGCAATTTCAAAAAGTACTGTTCCGGTTTCAAGGTCCCGGATCTTAAACCTAGTGAAGTCAATGTTGTAAATGTTGTCCTCAGGTTTGCATAAATAATCTAGAAGAGAGAGAAAAAATATAGTAACATTTCAAAACGTCTGTGACCACTTACCAAATGCCTTTTTGTTAGCCCCAGCCCGATAAGCTATGTACTGCTCGTTGTTTTGCAGAAGCTTCATGAAAGCAGGACAAAATTAAGGATGTGAAAAACAAAGGCATGGTAAGTGCCAGGTAGCAGAGCAAGAATGGGATGCGACCGGGACAGAAAAGCAGAGATCAGGAGCCCAAAGGAAAAACAAAAAAAAACCAAAAAGCCCTCAAACAAATCAAAACCCACAACCAACAGAGAAGTCCCCAAACTTTCTGGAAGTTGTACGGGAGCTGCCGGCGGGCGCGCCCCGAGCCGCCGCGTCCCGCGGCGCTCCCCACGCCGAAGGCCCGGCCCGGCCCCGCGGCCCGGCCGGCGGAGCCCCCGCCGCTCCGGGCACCGGCCGCACTCACTCTCCGTCACCCGGCACAGCCCCAGGACGTGCTCGGGCCGGACGGTCTCCAGCGCCAGTAACTCGGACTCGGTCCAGGGCTGCCGTGGCGCCGCATCGGCTGATCCGCGTGGGCCCCGCAGGCGGCCGAGCGGCCCCGCGGACCCCGGCGGCAGCTTCTTGTCCGGCCCCGGCGCCGCCGCCGCCGCCCGCGCCCTGGAGCCGCTCATGGCCGCTGCCAAGATGGCCGCCGCCCGCCTCGGTAGCTATGGGAGCGCGGGCGGGGCGGGGCCGTTGCCGGGCAACGCCGCGCCCGAAGCTCCGCGGGGCCCGCCGCGGTCGCGGCCGGATGGGCGACCCGAGAGCCCCGCACCGGCACCGTCGGCGCGGCAGCCGCTCCGTCCCGGGACACAGCGGGACAGGCCGGCTGGGAAAGATGAGTTACCTGAGGGAAAGCAACACAAGGAACAAATAAAATCGCCCCCGGCCGGCTGCCAGCCCGCGTCCCGCTCCCGCCGCACCGCCCGGTGGTCACCCCTCGCTGCCCACCCGGGCTCCAGGCTCTGAAGGCATGGCCGAACCCGCAGCGCAGCCGAGACACAGAGAGCAGGTATTCCCCGAGAGCCCTGCTCTCTTTAGGGGACGGTGGCAGGAACTTTTCGGGAAGGGGCAGCGTCAGCAAGAGGATGCCATGGAGGGCACACCACGCTCCTGCCCGGGGACAGCCCAGCTGCTGTCCCTGGGGAGCGGGACAGCGACAGGACCGCGTGGCCCGGGTCAGTCCGTTCCATGACCACACACCGGAGGTGGCAGCGGCAGACATCGGTCGAGCCTCCCCAGCCTGGTGGGAGGAACTGGGGAGGGACTCAAAGTATCAACAGACGGAGGAAAGAATGTGTTTCTTCCCAAAGAGGGGCAGCCCACCAGCCCGCAGCAGGCAGGCAAGAGCTGCCCAGAGTCACCTCCAGCCCTCTGAGAACTGGGCAAGAACAACAAACGTCTGCATCCTCTTTTTGGAAGTCCTCCAGCTGATACTGAACGTGCTCACGATGACTAGAAGCAGATTCTGAGCAGTGATTTGTGACGCTTGTGATGGCTTGTGAGCAGCACACTTCTGCTACTGCCAGCCAAGTGTTATTTCAAAAAAACCTGCCTGCACCAGTGCTCCTAAACCCTCCTCACTGCATGGGCTTGGTGCCTCCATTCTGTGCCCTAAGGAAGGACAGACCCAGGCCTTCTGGAGAAGCACCTTCTCTGCATGGGACCAGGGTCCCTTGTCCCCAAGAGCAGGCACCCAGAGCACAAGCCTGCTGCTTTCTCTCTGTTCCAGCTCCAGCTGCCTCTGACACGGTTTCAAGCTGAAAGGGGGGCAGCTTGCAAAGCCCCAGAAAGCAGATTACATCTCTCCGGTGCTCCGGCTCTGAGCAGGAAGTAACAACCACATCAGCACTTTTAAGAGGATGTTGTACCATTCGATTTGCACTTTATCGCTCAAAACAATGGGCAAGAGATCACCAGGGCCATACTGGAGGCAGCAGCACGGTGTTACCCAGCAGTCAGCCAGGCTCAGCCTCCCTCGTGTGGGTGTAAACCAGAGGGGGCTCCTCTGCCCCCACCACCAGAAAAGAGGGACCACCTCATCCAAGTGACAATATAATTTTGTTTATTTTCCTTTAGCACACTGCTGGTTAAACTACCAGACAGTAGATTTCAGAACATTCCCTCAGCCAAACATCCTGGGAAAATTAAAAAATAAAACTGCTACCGTGTACCAAAAATAAAATAACCCACCCCCATGCCCATCTCCCCCAAACTAGTCCCTGCAAAGCCAATGCAATCAGAAATAGATATCTGTGCTTTTCACCTAGGGCCCAAGCTTGCTGCAAAACAAACTAAAAAATGTCACTGCAAGTTGTTATAACACAAAACAATGGGCAGTAAAATAAAAAATACTCCTCAAAAACCCTTTGTACTGGTGACACAGATGGAGATTTCTCCTCATACCGCTTCAGCCTTTACAGACAACTTAGACCTGCAGCTTTAAGTAATTTGTGATGTGTCCTTAATGCCAGTGGCAGAGGTCACTTCCACACATGCACAGCCAGGCACAATGGAGCGATGGGACCATGTGCCAGCGCTGACTGCTGCTACCCCACAGGAACGAAGCACCACCACCCACTTCTCACAGTCCTGTCTTCTGCCTCCTGGCATGGAGCACAAATCCTGCCTCTGCTCTCACAGGCTCCAGGGCTTCTTTACCAACCCAGCTGCTTCTCAAGTGGGGAAGCCCTGAATGCACAAAGCCCCCGAGGAAACCACAAAAAATTCAAGTCCCCTACTTGCCAGCCAATTTCCAGCCACTGCTTTGCTCCAGAACACCAGCTCAGGAACTGCACAGTGTGACAGAACAGCCATGGTAGCACTGCTGAGCACATTCCCATTAAGTGTGACAGGACTACTCCAGGGCAGAGATCCTGCAGTTCCTGGATTCACACTCTTCCAGCTAAACTGGTTCAAATTGTACTTTGCCCCTTGCTTTCAAATCTCCATCACATAAACTCTTTTGCGGAAACCTTTGATGTTTGTAAAAGATTATTCACATTTTCTGATCAGCCAGCATGGTTTCTAGAAGGGTGGAAAGCACTTGTTCTGTTGACTCCTTTTTTTTTTTTTTTTAATAAAGCACTTTTTGGGAAGAAAAAAAATCAAAACCTATCAATAACCTGCAGTAGCATCCCACCAATCAGACTGGGGACAGCATCGTCACATCCCTCCCCACCCTCATCTTCCCCTCAATCTCCAAAAATAGTATTTAATATACAGCAATAAACTCTGAGCAAGCCAGAGTCCCGGAAGACATGGACCTGCTTTCACCTCTCCCATCCATCCCAGCACCTTTCAATGCTACAATACTCCTGGGTCAAATCCATTTGGATCCAAGGTGAATGCATGTGCCCCAGACCTGCTGGGCAGCACAAAGCAGGGGTGCAGCACAGGAGGCCCATCTGTGTGATCACATTTCTGAGCCTGCACAGCTCCAGCCTGGTGTGTTTGTGCTGTTGAGAACACTTATGTGAGCCCATTTGGGACCAGCCGGTGGAGACAGACTGGTGGAACCAGGCCGACATTAAAATAGCATCCTTGAATTGTATTAGGCTTTGGCATTTGTTGTGGAGATGCAGGAGTGCCAGTAGGTAAATCAGCTCAGTGCTGGCCCAGATCCCACTTCCCTTGGATTCTCAGCAAGGGTATTTCCCTCCCCATCATCCGTGCAAGAAGCAGATGGATCTCTCCCACATTTGAGCCCCAAACAGAGCCTGAAACACTTGGTACTTCGCAGCTACTCAGAATCTGTCTCACATCAAGAGCTGAAGTTGCTCTCATGGCTCTCTCCCTCCCGCTGTTTTCTATCAGCAACAGGCTTGTTCAGCCCAGAGTTCCTGCAGCAAGACACTTCCCTGGCTGTTGCAACCCCATTTCAACTTAAAGGCTAAGGGACAAGGCACAGGTCCCTGCTCTGTTCAGATCTAAGCAGCACAGGGCAAGCCCTCAGCAAGTAAATTAGGGGTGCAGGACCCCCCAAGCCCCACTCTGCACCCAGAAGCTGTAAGTGCCAAACAGCTACCAGGACCCAGAATGACTCACTCAGCTCTGAACTGCACAGACACCCAGGCACCAGACTGTCTGGAAGTTCTCCATCCTGCCTTCAGGCGATTTCTGGGGGAGACCAGACCTGAAGAAGCTCTTCCAGTTCTTCTATCCCCTGCTAGACTTTTCTTCCATTGACTTTAAGGGCTGAAAATAAAGATACTTGCTCACAATTCTCTACTTCAGCTGTGACCTCCAGAGCTGGCATCTGGGGACAGGGAGACAGTCCCCATCTGATCTCAAGGGCAGCAAATGCCTGTCCCTTGAAGAAAACGAAAAAACTCAGAAGCTCCTTAAAAAAAAGAAGCTCCATCAAATAGACTTTTATTCAAAGCCTGAGACAAAGGCACCAAAAAGAGAAGGGAATTCATTTGGCTTTCTGTTCACTGCCACCTGGGACAATCAAAAGGGTCAGAGATGTTTGGTCACACAAACACAGAAGACTTCAATAGCCTGGCTTAAAGGAGGGGCTGATGGGACAATTAAAATAAGCTTTGAAACCACTATGCTGAGGCTGGATCCAGGCCTGAAATATCAGACAGTGATTTTCCCTTTAAGTGGAAACTTCACTAAAATTGCCGTGTCTGCCCTTCTCTACATAACATGAATCAAGACAGAGTCTGTTCTGACCCAGCTCCCCGAACTGCTGCACTCCCTCTGCCTGCTGCTGGCAGAGGAATCAGCACAAACAGGCTTGTCTCTGACCTGTCTCAATTAAAAAATGTCTTGGACATTCCCTCAAACACCCATTCTGGAAAGCTACAGCCAGCCCAAACTTTTTCTTTTCCTGGTCAGGACCAGGTACCTCATAACATCCCTGAGTCTAGCTTGCAGATACTAGACAGAGATGGCCAGGGGAGCTGGAGTACTCCATTCCCAGAAAGGTGCTGACTGGCCAGCCCCCACCATCCTTGGTGCTCCCACATGCTTTGTTTGAAGGCTCCTTCCAAAGCAAATCTGTCAGGAGGGGATAGACCAGGAAGGAAACTGCTCATAGGACCTTAACAGGGTCAGGAACCCCCCAGAAACCAGCTTTGTAGTGAGAAAGATGCACAAAACCAGAGTCAAAACAACTAAACTGAAGCCATGAAGGATGAACTGTTTCTCCTCCTTATTCTTAATCAAATAAGACAAATTCATTTGAACTGAGCAACTAGAACAAACTAGATCACACCCTGTACAGCTCTGCTTGGGGCAGCTGATGGCACCAAATGGGTGCCCTGGCTGCTAGGAGAGGCCAGGATAAACTATCCTAAAATACTTGCCTCCAACTTCTGCAAATCTAAACACACACCCTTTCTCCTATGGAAGGCAAGGTGCTTAGATTACTGGGTGAGCCACAAGAAGCTGAGTGATTCCTTGCTTCAAGGATGCTCAAAAAAAAAAAATGCACCCTAAAAGGCTTGTAGGAGAGCAACTCCTTAGAGAGATGCCTGCTTTCAACCCCAGATTCTTTGCTTAACAAATCAGCACAGTTCATGGTTCTCAAAACTGATAAAGATCTAAATGTCTCTTCAATCCAGTTAGAGCAATCCCAAAAACGCTGGAGAATCCCTGCAGGCACTGTCACTGAAATCAAAGCTCATATTTTGTAATAGTTTTATAAGTATTAGGATTTTAACAGTAGCTAGAAGATGAAGCAGACAACTTCAAGCCAACCACCTTTCATCCTAAGCTTTGTTCTTCAAGATCTGCTCTCTGAAGCCTGTATTCTACTTTAAATGGGGTGGGGACTCTCTTCCTTCTGTCCCAAACTAGCCCATGTGCAGTTGGAGAGAAGATCATTAAGGTCCTCCTTGGTTTTCAGCTCATAGATACAGAATTAGGGTCAGGCCTGTAACAGTGATGTGATCAGAAAGGCAAGGTTCAGTGGCACTGCTGCAGAGAGCAGCATTTTGTCACCTCCCCCAGCTTCCACTCTGGAGACCCTGAGCTGACAGCTCCTATCACAGCCCCAGGGATAAGAGGAAGCGAAGGCTTCAACTGTCTGGGCCCAGCAGAACAGAACAGGCTGCTCCTCCAGTTCCCTTGCCAGAAGCTTGGTAGTTCTGCTGACCCTGCTCAGCTCAAGAAAGGCTGAGCCACTGCAGGGGATCAAACCCAGGAACAACTGCTAGGAAAATGCAGGCCCAGAGAGGTAGAGCAGCATGGAGGTCACAGCTCAGTGCCACTGCTCCAGGGAAAGACAAACACTTCTGAGGACAACAGAGAGAACATGAGGTAAAGCGCTCCGTGAGCCCAGAGCTCAGCAGCAGCAAAGCTGATCCACAAAAAACCCAACCCTGCCTGGGACAGATCCTGCTCCAGCACAGAACATCTCCTTCCTCGTCAACCAGAAATGCTCAACATGTTGGAGGCCAAGATTCTGGGAAGGCAGTTCCTCAGGGCCTGTAGCTCTGGATCAGAAGGCACAGCAGTGGCTTTCACTCTGTTCAGTCTCTGCCAGGTAGGCACAGGCTCTGCATGTGGAAACAGAAGCCTCTTGCAGAAATATCCCTAGGGGAAGCAGGTGACCTTGTCTCCAGTGCATTGCTCACTTCCAGATCTCTGGAGGGCAATGAACCACCTTGCTCTGCAGGACTGAAAAGCTGGACATCTGCCCCTCCACTACAGGGCCTGGATATGGAAAAGGCCAAATTCACTCACCAAATTCACTAATGCAAACACGGACCACCTCCATTTCTCACTGCTACAGGCAGGGCTGGTCCCTACAGAGGGAATGAGAGACCACAGGGAGCATCCACCAGGTTGCTCTGCTCTATCCTACAGCACGGGTTGTTTAGTCACGGAGAAGGGAGCTCACCATTAGGAAGGTTAAGGAACAAGTCCTGAACCTCCTCTCTAGTTCACCTGATTCTCAGCTTCTTCCAAAGAAGAGGTCACTTGCTAGGAAAGGCAAAACAAGGAACTGGGCTTAAAACAAAATGTTTGAAAAAAAAAAGATATTAAAGGAAACAAAAGCCATAATCAATACACAAAACAGCATCTGATCAGACGCTAACAATGTCAGCCTCTCGCAGGCTACAGCAGAATCCCTCTGCGATGGAACAAACATTGCAACTGCCAGACTAGGAAAGTCTCTCCCAACTGGTGCAGCAAATCAGGCCAAATAAATCCCTCTGCTCCTGGCGCAGCTTGCAGTCTTAGGAGGGGACCGTTGCTACGGAGGCTGGTCTGGAGCCTTGGTATCTTCACGCAGGCGAGTACCGTACATCGTGTTGCACACGTTCAGGGAGATGCTGAGCCAGGCTCTGTCCTCTGCAGTCGCTTGACACCCAACAGCACCACAACACTTCCACGCTCCTGGACAAAATGTGTAACCCAGCCTTGTTCTAAGAATTGCTTTCCTGCTTAATGAACTGTATTCCACCCAGTAAAGGCAGAGATCCTACAGCACATGGCTTTCTCTCAGTGTAGGACATAGCCCAGGACTGGTAGCATCAGCTTTCATGGCCCAATACACACCCAGCCAAGACTCAGTTCACTCTTGGATGCCCCAGGGAAAATCAGAGGCTGCACATGGTGCGAAGGGGAAGGCGAGGGCCTTGCTGCTTGCTGGCAGGGGGAAGGTAAGCTCCCTCTTACCTGGACCTGCTATTCATTGCTATTCATCCAAATGAATAATCTCTTTTTTTTTTTCCCTTAAATTATGAACAATATGGAGAAATTGAAAGCAACCATATTTGGTCCAACTCCTTCCCTCCCAGCCCCTGGGCTGATGCACTGTGGGGCTTGCTCTCACAATCGGCAGAGGCAGAAGAGGGTAGGAATGAAGACACCAAAGGCCACCAATATAGGAAACATGAGGCTGCTGTTGTCCGAGGCATAAGGGTTTGGTGTGCGTGGGCCTGACTGAACCCGGTTCTTATTTGCCTGTTTTTTGACACTGGAGCCATCATCATAGTCATCTTCATCATCATCTTCCTCTTTTTTCTCCAGACCTGGGTGTGGCTGCAGCTTTGGAACATCTGTTGAACAAGACAAAAGGTTGCAAGCAGGCAGGATGTAAACTGGGAGTTTACTCAGACACTTCCTTCCCCTCTCCCCAGTCCAACATGAACATTGGCAAGAGGGCACCTGAGACCCCATTAAAACCACAACCAAGAACACCCCAGAAGAGAGGAATATCTTCGTCCACAGAGGATCACACAACTATTTCTTTTCTTTGCAAGACAAGAGCATCCAAGGACCCAGCCTGCAGAATAACTTCATCCTTCCACACCATCAATGTGTCACAGGGACAAGTTAATGCACAAAAGCACACTTAGAGCACACATTCAGATATAGCAGCTGCTCAGTACAACCTAGTCAAGAACAAGTACCTGCTGCCTTGCAGGACCAGCAGATACAGGTGCAAACAGGAACGGGAACAACCCTTTCCATAAACAGTCCTACTCCACATCACTGCACCCCTCAAGGCTAGAACTGTGAGCAGCGTGGCCAAGCCCCACTCAAATCCAGCCTTCTGAGCCTTGGGCCTGAGCTGCAGGTGCCACCTGACCACAAGATTCTTACCAAATCTTCAGCAGCACCTGACCATCCCATAGTAAAGCAAATTGATGTTTTGGTCAGAGAGGGATCCTAAACCTTCCTAGTTCAGGAGCTAGAGGGGCTCCAATTCCAGCTCACTTATGAAGAGGATGATAAAAGAACAAGGACCTTTCTAGCACTCCCTAGAGCTATCCAGAGGAACTGGTATCTGGGAAAAAAAATACTGCTTTGTCCTAAAGCTGAAAAAGCAAACGAAACTCCAGGTGAGAAATACTTAAGCACTAGCTAAGATAACCGTAAATTACTTGTCTGCAGGGTTGCTGCTGACATCCGAGGCCAGAGGGTATTTATCTGTAGCTATAAGCTGAGACTGACCAGACATGTTCCCTTCTCCTTTACCCCATATACAGGAAATTCCAAAACAAATTGGTTTTTCTCACTCCAAAATGACATAAGCTTTGTGACTTAGAGGAGAATGAGGACAGAACATACCTACTTTACTCTGCAACTGCACTCTGTGGGAACTCAGTGAAAGAGAAACAATTTTGGCAGATGTGGGTCAGCAAAAGCTATGATCTCATAGTCTGAGAAGCAACAGGCTGCTCTCCAAGGGGGAAGAGCCTTCTGGCTTAGAAACTGTGCTTACCTTCCACTGTTCCTTGCAGGATGTATAGGGCACAGATTTTTGGATTGTCATAGTAGCCCTAGAAAAAGCAAAAGCAGCAGTCAGTGCTGCAGCTCTGAGACAAGGAATGGTCTCCCCACCTACCAATGCCTCTCCCCCTCCAGCACACAGCTGCACCAAAATGACTGGATAAGAACAGGAAAGGGAAGATCAAGGCTCTGCCCTGAAAAGCTTATTACCTTTACAAACTCAATGTGGAGCTTTCCTGTGAATGTTGAAACCTCCCCCTGGACACTCAGTTTTCCCTTTTTGATACTCATGGGAATGATCTCATCGTGAGCTGTGCTGTGTCCAACTCTGTCAAAAATGTCCAAGTCTTTCACCACCACGTGGCCATTCAAGCGAACATCAAATACCTTCAGGGTGGAAGAAATGACAGAGAGTCAGAGCAGATTCAGGCACGTGACAGTTGAAATGGGAACAGAACAGGAAAGGTCTCTGCTTTTTATGCACCCAGGACTAGAAAGCATTGTAACATGTCTTGGCCCACTCCTTTGGGAAGGATTCAAAGCTCAAAAGCAGCCAGATAAAGACACTAAAGCATTAATAATGCTTTCAAATACCCTGAAATCTGCCTTCCCCTTTTAAAACAGCCCCTAAATCTGCTGCTCAGACCTGAGGACAGCACAGTTTTATTCTGGTTTATTCATGATTCTCTTTCACAACCCTTCTCCTCTCTGAAAATCTGCTCTTACCACCCTGGGGTGGCTGTGACACACCACACCCTAGGGAATGAAGCCATTTCTAACTAACAGCCTGCAGCAGAAGAGAGAAGAGGAAACAAGCTGGTGAAGAACACAGGGTTTGAAGGAGGTAAAATGTTTAACTGCTAACCACATCTGTGGATTCAGAGTGAAAGTCCTCCTCAGGGCTGTAATGACTCAAACTACAGGCAGCACCTGGGGAATCCCAGCAGAACCACATGAAGGAAGAGGAACCAAAGATGCCTCAGCCCTTCAGTTTAATCTGAGGCTGTTTTTTGCATCTGTTGTGTAAGCTAGCACCACCAGTTCTGCTCCCTGAAATACTTCTCTGGCAGGAAGGCAGCACACTGCTTAAGGAGATTAGCCCAAAAGAAACTGATAGAATCAGAAGAAAGCCAGACTAAAACACAAACCACTCCTGCCCCAATTTATCACGGGGCTTTGAGTTCTGCTTGCTTCTGTTTCCACTTGTGTACATGAGGGATTTCAAAAGTGAACAAGGGTTATTCTTCTCTAAAAAGCAATAAGCAGATGAATTTAACTCTGCTTTCAGGATCAGACTGAACCAGTAGCAAGTCCTAATACATTTTTAAAAATTGTTTTGAGTAGGGTATTTAACCCAGACCACCTCCCTTGCTTCAATCTATGCAATACTCCTCTAGCATAACTATGCTGTCCAGTCAGAAGCAAGTGCTCAAGAAAAATAAAAAAACCTTGTTGTAAAACTCTACTGCTAGTTATGTTTAGTTACACGTGTTTGCTTGAATGCTTTGAAGTTAAGTTTTCCAGTCCAACTGTGTAGCTAGAATGTGGAAGAGAGCTCTAAAGGTTCAGAGCCTGGGAGAGGTTGGGACCTACGTTAACTTACTCCTTCCTCCAGCATGCAAAGCAGCAGAGGTAACCTGAGCACACACACTCTTAGCCAGGAACTCGCATCAGAGACACACAAGGAGCTATTGCTTACCTTCTGTTGAGACTGTGCAAAATAGACCTCTGCAAACTTCAACACCAGCACATAGTCACCCTCCTCTTTGATGGGAACTTCATAGCCAAAGGTTTCCTCATTGTAACGCTCCGTCTGGTACAGAATCTGGTCTTCTGCGTTGGACCGCAGGATTGGCAGTTTCATACCATAGTCAGAAGCTGGGTTTTGAGCACAAAAGAGTGAGAGGAAGGGTTACATTCTGAAGAAGAGACACTTTATATATTCTTGAAGTGCTTAACTCCATAAGCGGCATTAGCACTTACAACCCATCAGACCCATCTCCCCTGCTTGCTCTGACCAGGTGAAAGCATTACCAGAGCAGAAGCACAAGAAGCCAAAGCCCCAAAATCCAAGAAATGTAGGAAAACAGGTCTGGAGACCTGCTGCCGTCTAAGACACAGTAAGCTCACTCTCACCATTTCAGAAAGAAAAGCTTGTTTCAAAAACATTTCACAAAGCCAAAGGACCTGGCCATTGGCTCTTCCTTTAAAGAGTGAAAATACCTAGAATATTTTTACAATATTTTCAAATTTCAGACTACAAGTACAAAACTAAAACAGCTAGCATAGGACTAACTTGATTCATTGACACAACAGATTTGAAGTTAGCAGTTGACAGCACCGGGTTTTAGAGACTCATCCCCCTCAGCAAAGAACCTGGGGAATGGCAGAAGGGTGAAAAGCATTAGACATCTTACAAAGCCCTTTCTTTGCACCACAACCCCACAATACCTGTCAGCATGAAGATGGGATAAAGGAAGAAAAAAGATACACAAGTGTTTCAAGAGCACCAGCAGCTCCATCAGCTGATGTTCTCAGAGCCACCCAGCTGAAACGGGTGCTGTCTGCAGGCATGCAAAGAGTCCCTGAGAAGGGCCCAAACGCCAAGCCCAAAGAGGACAACAACTGACAAAATCAGAGAAATCACAAAATTTGCCTCTTTTCAGTGTTTCACCACCTCTACAGCAGCCCCCCAAAACTTTAATCCCACTTGGTATGCTACTGTATCAGGGTTCCTGTATAAATGCAAACTGATGCAATGCCTCCAGGGCTGCACATCAAACAATTCCCCAGCGAAGCAGAGGCAGGAGGGAGGACTGTGGACACCATCCATCCACCTGCACGGCACTTCAGGCAGAAGTTGATCCAGACAAAGTTCTCTGCTGACCTCTCCCACCCCCATTTCCATGGGAACAGACACTGCACTGGCCAAGACAAAGCAAGAGCTATTAACCCAGTGCACATTGCCAAAGACAGAGCCAATGCAAACGAGAGGAAATTAATGCCAGTTCTTAGTCTCCTGTTTCACACAGAGCTGCTCAGGCAATCTTCCACTTCTCTTTACCACTCGAACTTGGGCATAAAGACTAAGGACTCTAACCACCAGAAATACAGAGGGTGAGAAGTTTAACCTGTCCTCCCACACAGATATTTCTGGCCAGCTACAGATTACAGTGATAGCAAACCAAGGACTCTACAGAAGGCAGCTCCTATTAAAGGAAAGCCTGCACAGGAAGAAAGTCCTTTAATAGCCAAGAAGGTAACTGGAGAGGAAGACCTGTCACCTGCATGTCAGAGCTCTGTTGACAGAGCTGTGGAAACTAGATGGATTTTACAGCACGCTGGGTGCTCACTGGGAGCAAGCAATACACACCAAGCTGTAACTCAACTATGTTTGGCACCTGCCTATTCTGTAATTGCCATCAGCACTTACAGTCAGTCCTCTAGGGCACAGCAGCTGAATTGAGGCTTGAAAAAAGAAAAAGTTTTAAATTGCCTAGAGGCAATACAGCTGAGAATTACTATCCCTAGGTCATTTCCTCCCAGTCAGCCATACATTTCTGCTATAGCCCTTACATGTCTATCAACACAGAGAGGAGCCCAGAGTAAACGAACAATGGTGCAATAAAAAGCCATTGAGGGAAAGGCAGCTGAGAGCTCAAAGGGGTAAAGTCTCCACTGTGCCTGGCACCACTGGCTGATGCAGGATTACTGTAATAGCCTGCTGCTCAGAGGAAACACCACGGGCTTTCCACAAAGGAAGTGCATGTCACAATGTGCTTGAAAAAGACCCTTTTTTCTCTTCAACTCAGAAATAAATAGTTCAAGTCCATAAGGACATCCAAGTCACACATGTGAGAGGTCTATGAAGGGAAGCTGACCTACAGTGGTCAGGGCACCCTGTGCAACTGGAGCAGCAGCTCCCATGGGTGTGAAAAACCATATTAGAATTTAAATGTGACCTCTACTGTATCCAGTGTGCCCAAAAGGCTCTCCATTTGGGATGGCACACATGCAGAACAAGCCATAACAGTTCCAGCTGTATAGCACAGGAAAATCCTCACCATCCTACATGGAAACAGCAATGGTTAGACTCAAAAATCAACAGAGAGCTCATCTCCACATTCCACCACTCACCTGAAACTGACAGCAGAGCAGCTCAGCACAGCTAGCTTTTCAATATATTAGTGAATCCACTAAGTTTTGGTACACCAATTATCAGAAACATGCACAATTCAAATTGTGGTGGTCTTGGGGGAAATAGGAAAAGGTAATCCAAGTGCAATTAGTTTTCCATCCTAAATAGTAGGCTGAAGATTTTACTGTCTTGGTAGTTAGAGCAGCCGATGATTTCCCATCTGCCTCTACTTCTGCTCGTGTCCCTGCCCTTGAACACCCAGCCACAGACTGGGGCATGGAGCAGACCAGTCGGCTGTACCTTCCCCGTGCCGGGCCCAGCCCCAGGGCTGCAGCGAGCCCTGTGCTCTTCGCTGTCGGGTCCAGAATGCTGCAAACATCAGCCCACATCGTGCGCGACACAGATCCGGCTGCAGAGGGCTGGAAAAGCTTGTTCTCAGTGCACCGAGCGCGCTGCGCACTGGGCTGTGAACCGGCGGATCCTGCTGTGGAACACGGGCTCTTCAGTGGAAAACGGGAGAGGAAAAGAGACCGGCGGGTGCACGCGGCAGGGCTGGCGGCTTGTCCGCTCCGCCGCCTTTCCAGCCGAAATCCCACTCCAACCCTCGCGGAGCCGCTTCCCCTCCGGCATTACACAACCCCGCAGGCCGAGGGCAGGAACACCATCCCGCAGGGCTCATCCCGCCGCCTCTGGGGCCCCGGGCCCGCACCGCCACGGGGACGGGGGATGCAGCCCCAGCAGGGCCCGCCGGGAGAACAAGGGTGGCCGTGGTCCCGCTGGTGACAAGTGCCGGCGCTGCCTCCGGGCCACGACTGTCCCCGGGCGGCTGGGGGAGAGGAGCCCCCGCCGTCCTGCAGGGACACCCACAGAGCCGCCGCGGCTGCGGTGGGCAGGACGGCGCCGGGGGCGCGCGGGTCCCGGACCCCGCCAGCACAGCGGGACCTCGCAGCGCCGGCGGAGCCGAGCCGAGCGCGACCCCGCGGGCTGTCCCGCCGAAATCCCCCGGCCGCGGCGTGTCCCCCGCCCTCACCTCGGCCCACGCGGCCCTCGAGCGGGTCCTTGCGGAAGTGGATGCCGTTCACGTCCACATGGGCATCGCCGCCCGCGTTGACGGCCCAGACGACGCTGTCGGCGATGCCGCCCGCCGCGCCCCGCAGCAGCAGCGGCAGCAGCAGCACGGGCGGCAGCAGCGGCGCCCCGCGCGTACCAGCGCCCACCATGTCGCGCTCCCGGCGCCGCGCCCGCCCCTTCCTGCCGCCGACAGGGGGCGGCTTACCCCGCTGCCGGGGCGGGACGAGCACCGGCCAATCCGCGCGCAGAAACGAGAATATTAATGACCTACCCGCCTGCCATTAGACGGCCGCGGGTCTGTATTTGCATATTCATAAGGCGGCGGCCCAATGAGCGGCGGCGATGGGCGGGTTGGGCTGAGCGGCGCGGGGACGGCGGCGGGAGCGGCGCGGAGAGCCGGGTCCCTGCGGGCCGGAGCGCCCGCAGCCGGTACCGCCCGCGCAGGGAGCGGAGCGGAGCGGGTGTGGAACCGGCTCCCCTAGGAAGGCGCGGCGGGGACGGACGAGGCTCCCCAGCGCCGTGTCCGCAGCGGGACAGCCCGGCGAGCTGGCCTGAGCGCCGGCGGCTGGTGGGCAAAGCCCGCCCCTCCGCGCCGCCAATCGCGGTGCTCCAGCGCGGCGGAACGCGGAGCACGGTGGGGCGGCGGCGGGAAGCGCAGACGGAGGGTTGCCGCAGCAACGGGCGGCGCTGCGGCAGCGCGGGCCGGAACGGACCCGGTGTGCTCGGGGAAGGGGCTGGAAGCGGACCTGGGAGAGCGGGAGCTCTACCGCCGTCGGGGGCGGCTCCTTGCCACGTCCCGGTAGCTCCGTGCCCGTTGTGCTCTGAACAGCGACTGCCAAGCCCGGCCCGCTGCCTTGGCAGAACACGCTGGTTCTCCTGCCAGCGCCATGGAGTAAGGGAATAGGTAGCTGCCTTCCCACTAAGGAGCGATGCGGCCGGTGGCGTGCAAGCATCTTGCACCACAATAATCTGCCTGCGAAGCAAAGCGGCCAGTGAAGGGGAAGGCGGGGAGGTGACTGTGACACTGCCAGCGGGCTGATCCCTGGCTTGGACTTTATAGGAGAATGTAAAATCCTGGGTTTGTTTTCTGGAGGAACTTGGCAAGGTCTTGGGTGGCTGGAGTGAGATATCCCAGGGGGAGGTCGAATAAAACTCACTCCCTACACAAAGGGGAACAAATAACTTAATGTTTGTCCTTCTGTCTGATCATGGTGTTCCTTGAGGCATCAGATACTGGCCTGTGCTCCTGGCACCGGCTGCATTAGCAGTGGCTGCTCCTAAGTGCCAGTGATATTTTATTAATTCAAGTCTTTTGCAAAGCATTTGCTTCTATAAATAAAGACTTGGTGCTGCAGACTGAGAATTAAATGAATTTGTTGCTTTTGTAATGCACCTGTGGGCCTCTTAACCAGACGCAATCTTGGAGAAGTGAACTGTTTGGCAGAATGTGTAACCACCCACCCCCTGCTCCCCAGTCTGCTCTGCCCAGGTTGGAGTGGATCCCAAACCATGTTCCTGCTGCTGTGACATCAGTTCTTGTGCTCATGATATAAATGGGTCAGGACAGACATGGCACTGCTGCATTCCCACACCAGCACTGCTGCAAAAAAGGGGTTCCTAAAACTACAGGGTGCCTTAGGAAAGCATATCCAGATTAGTAGCATGAAATGTGTACACTTAGCACCTCTCCAGATTCAGCCACCTCATGCTGATTCCTGGCAAATTATCTGAGCGTTACAGACCCCAGCCCTGGCAGCATCTGATCAAATCCAGGCTAATCTCCTGTATCCCTGCTGTGTTTGTGACCTCTTGGGTATCCCCCAAGTTCTGTTAACCAAAGGAGTGCAAGTAGCCATGTCCAGGACAATGCCATGTCCACTTGGTGAGGCTGAGGGAGGCCTCATTAGAGCTCATTTGTGCTGATTACAAATGATCCTCCCTAACCTACACTTTCAACTGTGATGTGTGGGTCAGGAACACAACTTTGAAGCACATAAACACTTTAAGTGTTACCAGGTGTTCTCAGGGTGAACATTTCCTAAAAACTAGCTTGGATGATCATTTCCCAAGAATCAGTAGTGCATCACAAAGCACGAGGGATTAACTGAGCAGCAGTGAGGAGGGACAGTGGCTGTGCTCATCTGGGGCAAGAGGAGCCCCTCGTCCTGGCTCACAGGGCTCACAGCTCCTGGCAGAGGATGGCAGACGCTGTTTGGCCTGTGTCTGTGGTGTCCTACACTGCTGCCCCAAATCAATTCTTGCTGTCACACCAGCAACTTGATGCCAGTTTGTGCCCCAGATGTCAAAGGCTCCATCCTGTTACTAATCCACTGAGCCATCAGTCAGTCCCTTGATGTAGGCTGGATTTACACCAGTAACCTACAAGTGAAAGTCTCAGGGTCATTTTCTCAATCCCTTGATCTCTCCCTGTCCCCTGGTAGCTGTGCCAAAATGACTGTCTTGAATCAGTCCTGCCTGGTCTACCTGGCACCCCGATTTTTTCACAAGCAATGAGGGGCACATGTTTAGGGTATTAGCCATTTACTGCTGGAAAATGGTATCAGGATTTGGGATGTCCAAAAACAGCAGCAAAAAGATATGGGTTAGAAGCAAGCCTCATGGCTAATGAGGTATCTTAAGAAATCAGTGTGAGCTAGCCCCACTGCCCCATAGCCCTCCCAACTGGCATAGGGCTACAAGGCTCAGGTGCCCACAAGGGACCAGCTGTGCCCTGCCATGTAGAGCTCCTTGGAAGCAGCTCCCTGGTACAAAATTGGAGATAAGAGCAAAAGGATTATCTCTGGAATTAGATTATTAAGATTGGATCTTTAATCTCTGCCTCTGTCTACACAGGAAATAGTAAAAGTCCCTAGGATTATTTGGGGTTTGTTGTGAAAGTAAAATTAGGCTAGCAGCAGGAGCTCAAGAGTTTCTGATGGAAAAAAAAAATTGAAGGCTTTTGAGACCTGCCCTGTCTGACCTGTTCACTGTATCATGGTGAGACCTGGCAGAACAGAGCTACAGATGATTTGGCAGACTCAGCTTTCCTCAGAAGTAGCTGTGGTTCCAGGACTGCCTCTGCAATTACACAAAGGTGTCCTGCAGCCAGCCTTTGCCTAGTACTCTTGGGATGACAGGCACAGCTCTGCCACACCACAAACACAGGGACCTGCTCAAGTGAAAATGGCCATAGTTTGCAGGGAAGATGCCCAGCCACTGTGATGTTGCACTGTGGATCAGTCCAGCCTCCACATAGGCGGTAACCATTTTAAATAAACACTGTCCCGCCATCTGATGCTGTGGGCAAAAGATGCCACTGCTCAGGGCAGGGTCTGGGAAGGAGCAGGCAGAAGCAGCCACCACACTTGTGGCCTCTGACTATCCACTGGACTCCTGCGGCTGGCTGTGGCACAAGGCATACACCACCCTGAGCCATCCCCAGTGCCCACAGGCAGGCACAGCACTCTGCAGCACACAGGCAGCAGCACAGCTGTCCTGCTCCACATGCACAAGTAGCTCCTTCCTCAACAGGCTCCCCTGTTGAGCACTAGCACTCCCTTTGGCAGACATAAGCCTGCACACGGCTCCCCCTCCTCAGTATCACCCTAGACACATACCAGGACGCTGGACTCTGTTCAGTTTATCACCCTCATCTCCAACATCACCCTCAACAATACAGCTACTGAGCCAGTAGAGACCTATAAATATCCATTTTCCAATTTCCTGGCTCACACCTACATTTCCAAGATGGGACCAGCTCCATAGATAACACACACAGTGGGCATACACCCATTTGCATACAAACTCTCATTCCCAGGTACCTATCTGCACTCCTTGTTTTTATGTGCACACACACAAACCCTCCCTAATGCACACACCTGTGCAAACACAAGTAAACACGCACACACACAAATATAAGGAGAAACATCGTTTTTCTGTCACTGGAGCATCAGCCATCACTACAGCTATGCTGGTTGGCACAGCAACAGGAAAGCAGAAGAAAATATCCTCCTTTGGGACATGGATTTGTGGACCCCAAAAATCTGATATAGAGCCTTGGAAGTGAAAGATTTGAGATGGAGGAAGCAGGAAGATATTGGTCCTTGACCTCCCAGTTTGAGTAAGGAGGCAACCAAGAGGAAAACAGTTCCTAGTCACACCAAGAAACACACAGTGATGACAGTGCCCTCTGAAGCCAAACAGAAATTAATCCTGGAAATTTGTGACTGAGCCTTTGCATAGAGGAAGGAAATAACTGTAGGTCTGGTAGAGTAGGGGAAGGGAGAGGTAGGTTGGGAGCATCCTGGGGAAAGAAGGGTAAGATCTGATGTGTCTGGAAGCAGCTGGTAGGGCCTGGAGGCTACTGTCATCACTGCTGCAGACATGTGCAGCATTTCTGAGTGTGAAGAGGTTGGAGAGCCAGGCACTGCTACACAGAGAGGCTCTCAGCTAATGCCCAGCACCAGTGGAGTTACATCTCAGTTCTCACAGCATGGCCCCACCATACACGTGCTCACAGTTGTGTTTAGCATGAGCTGAATAGGGTGAGGTGGGCTACTGCTGCCTATCTCCTTCCCACCCAGCTCCCCTCCGGGCCCTTTCTCCCATTGCTCCTTCCCACGATACTGCAGGGGCTCTCACCTGTGCCCATGCCAGTGGAGGGGATGCAGAGATGGGGACCCTTTGCACTCCCCTCACTGTGAAGTACCTCCAGGCCCCCTGGGGACAGTGGGAAGGAGGGCAGAGTCCTGACACAGACTTAGTGGCCAACACTGACTCCACTTTTTGCAGCAAGGACTTGCCTCTGGATTCTGGTGCAGACACTGGGGTGTGCATCTGCCCAAGCCCTCTCCCCCAGGCCGGTCACCACCTCTCACAGGGACATCCAGGCTCCACATCATTTCAACGTGCATATTTATCACTTTCCCCTTGCAAGACATATATTTGAATTTACTTTTGGTAAACATAACCACAGGAGATGCAAATAAGTGTTGGGGAAGCATAAATAACTCCACACAGATAGACACACACTGAGACAGCAAACACAGACACAGTTCACCAAGGGAAACCAAGAAGTGCAGAGCACGCCCTGAGGCTGCCACCAGTCCCAATGGCTTTGCTCTCATCCACCAAGCCAAGAGGATTTCTCCTGTTTTTGCTTTACAGCAGCTGGTGGGAGAATAAAGCTGGGGAGGAGGAGTCTAAAGTTGCAAATATTCCATGAAAGCATCATGGCAAGTCCTGGCCCTGCAGTTTCCTGCAATCTTCTTCAAGGAATGGTTCCAGTTGTAGGAAGTTGCAAGTCTTTCACAGTGTGAAAGGGTGGAGGGGCATGGGGACCACCATGAGGGAGGAGCAGCAGGTCATCTTGCAATGTCCTAATTGCAGCCAGCCGATAAACCTTCATGTAGGAACATCGGGGCTAGATGCTCCATCTAGGTCCTCTTCTGCCCTCTCTAAGGTGCTGATTCTTCTTTAGCTGAGAATAATCTTCAACGGGACATCATGCGAACAAACTCTGCAACCAACAAGACAAGACAGCCCTGAACCAGAAGGCATCCATGGTGCCCAGCCCAGCTCTCATTCACTGGAGACAGCAAGCAGCCAGGGTGAGAATGGGAGTCCCCAGGCTGCCACCAAAGTCTGTGTGCTCCAAAACTGGCCCTGGGAGCTCACACAACATGGGCTTTAGTTCTTGCATTAGATATGGTGATAAGATCCCTCCAGCAGATCAATTTATTGCCTTGGACTCCTTCCCAGCCACCTACGGTCTTGTTTGCACAAGCAACTCTTTGTGCAACACTACAGCAAGCATTGTCTCCCTTCACTGTAACTTCAGGGAACCTTGATTTACAGTTTTGGGAACACAGTATGATTTCTTAGCAAACTTGCCACTTCACAGAGATACCAGTGTGGGAAAGCATGAGAGTTGTGTCAGTATCTATACTGGCATTCTTGCAGAGAAAAGTTCACTTTAAGGGACTTCTTGTATTTAAAGATACATGTTAACTGTAAGGATACCCTGGATCTATTTCTTGACTACCCTGCAGTTTGTGAAGACAATTGCAATTCTTCAAAATGAGTGTAAATGCCATCAAATATAAATGTGTTTCATTCTGCACTTGAATTGCTGAAGAATTAATGATTCTGTAAAGAGGAGGGCAGTAGAAATTACACCCTTGACTTCTCCTTTTCCATTGATAGAGGTGTCCTTTGACAACTAAAGTGGTAACTCACAGAGAAATTGATACTGGGATAGCATTTCATGTATTTTAGCTGTCTAACATAATTTAGCTGTGGGAAACAAGGAGAGCTACTGTCATGTAATCAGCCAGTACATTAGAACAACCGCAGTTACTGGATACTTCCTAGGAGGACACTGGTGGTATTCTAACATTTTCAAAGCCCTCAGAGGCTTCAGTAATCCTGAGGACTGAGATGCTTTGTCATGTAGGAGACCCAGGAATACTGCTGAACCAAAATAAAAATATGTCAATTTTACTTTAATTTTATAGTTCCTGTACTTCACCTTACTGCAAAGGGACATCTGGATTTCTACCAGAGGAAAAAAGCAGCCTGCCACACTCTCACACCTTTCAGCTCTTACATCTTCTTAGCTGTCTGATATCAGCTGCTTCCTTGCCAGAAAACCCTGGGCTCTATTAATATTGCTCCTGCCACAGCTAATGGCTAGGATAGTAGCCTAACCACTCTTATTTTTCAAAGTCCTTCTGGCATGAAAAGTGTGAGAAGAAATTAATTATCTCTAGGATTTAACATGACACCTATGGATCAGATATCTGCAGTCTTAGTGAGCACAGCTAGCATGTGACCATCTTCTGGCATAAAGGCATAGAAACAAATTCTCTATAAAGCCATATAACAATGGTGAGCCAGAGGAAATGGAAGGTGCAATGCATTCTCCAAAGCAATTCAGCCACCCCACAGCTCTTGCAATAGATTTAAAGAAAGGAAAATGCCCCATAAAACAATTGCAGCCACAGCATGTGTGCACCAGGATCTGTTTCTGTATGACAGGTTCTATTGCTAATCATGCTAGAATGATGGAGATCCAATAGAACCTGAGATGCAGCAAGAGATGATACACAAATGAACAATTCATCTGACTGAAAAAACGAAGTTATTTGTTCTGCATAATTCAGAACCCTTGGCCCTGAGCATGCAAGTCTTCAGCTTCTGATCTGAAACTCTGACTCACACCAGGGGAGATGGACAGCGAGCATTGATCCCTTCTCACCTTCAAAATCAACACGCCCATCTCCATTCAGATCCACGTCCCGGATGATCTCTTCAATATCCCGGTGACCCACCTGCTGCCCTAGAAGTTTTTTCATGGCTTCTCGCAGCTCACTGGTACTGATTTCCCCATCTCCATTGGTGTCAAACTGCAAGTACATGAAAAATACCAGCAGGGGAAATACAGTTAATGGAAACAGATCTTGCTCTGGATTGGTTTCTGTATTATCTTGCTCCTGAGTGCCCTGTATTTTCTCCATTCCTTCCAAGTCCCTCCTTTTTCTTCTTTGAGTGTCTTTTGGATCCAGTCTGTCTTTTCTCCTCAGAAAACCCTTGCAGATGCTGTGTCTGTGCAAGCTTTTCTTTTCCTTTCCTTGCCTCAAGAGTTCCCTTATCTTAGCAATGTTCTCTGCTCTTCCCTTATTCCATGTCTGACTGGGCTCTTTCTAGATCTTCCACTGTGCTGCTCTCTCCTCCTCCTCTTCTCTTCTCCAGTGGGTCTTCTCTCTATCCTGTCTTGTGTTGCTCACCTCTCTGGGGGCACGCGGAAGGGATCACTCACCTCTCTGAAGGCATCACGGAGTTCTTTTACACCAATCATGTCTGCAGTCTCCGCTAGAAGTTTTGGTCCCATCAGCTCAACAAAATCTTCAAAATCCACATGGCCACCCACTTGGGACAAGATGAAAGATTGTGTGTAAGAATTCCGTAAGTTAGCCAAGACCAGCACTCACTTTGCATTTCTGTGTGCCTCAGAGAGCGCTTGGCCCTCCAGGAAGCAAAGCACAGAAAGTGTGGGACAGTGGAAGGAAAATGAGAGGTATTTTCTGCATTATGGGCTGGGCAGAATGAGCCCAAGCTATTCCATCCTAGGCTGACATGAACTGTCACACCCTTATTGCATCACTAGTACATATCAGAGGCTTGATCGTTCTAGTGCTTATAGCAACACTCTGCTGCGCCTGTGCCAAAGGGCACAGCAAGGGCACAGCATGATGTTCCTGCAGAGCCTGGCAGTGCCCTGCAGCAGTGGTGCAGTCCTGCTCCATTACAGCAGCTAATGTATGTCCAACTGTTTATTCATTGTATTAGTTCTTTTACTTGTTAGTGCCCTGAGAGCTGTCAGCAACACTCTCAAATTCCCAAGCACTTGTGTGCCAGGGTTATCAGCTGCCTTTGTGTGTGACTGGTTGCATATGTCACAGCTGTTCTCCTTTCCTTGACCAAGTAATTTGTCCTTTTAACATAATCCTGTGTCAGAAAGAACATACACTAAATTTGCTTCTCCCCACCTGACTGAGGGTGATACCCTGCCCTGCCACAGATGAGAGCTGACAAAAACGATGGTGAAAGACAAGGGTCACAAACACAATTACAGTGAATCAGATGCATTTGTCACATTTTTCCATGACTGCAGCAGATGCTCCCATGTGATGCTGCCAGCACAGCTCGCTCATGGCCCATCCCAGGCACACAGCAGATACACAAAAAACCACCACAGACCAACAGCCCATCCATCACCCATCTAAATGAAGCATCCCCGTCTTCCCAGGCTTGCTCTTTAGTCTGACACCATCTGACAGCAGCTTCAATGTGGCAACACACAGAACCTGTGCACTGGTGCCTGACTGCACACATTAAGGGCAGTTTTATACCTGACAACATAAGCAAGAAGGACAACCCTTCCACTCACTGTTCCCATATACAGTACAGTCCACACAGTCCCTTTGATAAGCAAAAACAAAGGCATTGACTTCTAGGGACCACAAACAAACAGGAGAGATGATAAGAAGTGAAAATCAGAACCAAAGAAAAGAGGGGGAAAATCCAAAGGAAAA
The DNA here is from genome assembly GCA_003676055.1 of Chloebia gouldiae. Lineage (NCBI taxonomy): Eukaryota > Metazoa > Chordata > Aves > Passeriformes > Passeridae > Chloebia > Chloebia gouldiae. Next base: position 78,786 of record QUSF01000052.1, on the reverse strand, counting down.
GAGGCAGCCAGAGACCAAGAGAGCCTGAGGCAATGATGCAGGGTGCAGCAGCAACAGGCAGGTACAGCTGGGTGTGTATTACTCACGGTTCATGTTGATCTGCTGGGATAGCTCTATTAGCTCCATCTCAGTAGGCATGTAGCCCATGGTCCGCATGCAGTTCCCCAGGTCCCTGCAGTTAATAAACCCATCCTTGTCTTTATCAAACTCCTTAAAGGCTTCTCTTAATTCTGCAGGAAAGGAAGAACAATATTGTCAGTGACAGCTTGAAATACCTTTTCCAAGAAAACTCCCCAGAATAAACAGCACTTTATGAAGTCAGACTCTCAAGATACTCAGTGTTTTCCCACCAGATCTCCCTACATGAGGCAATGACTGGAGCAAAGTTAAGCTCTTCTGTCAGAAGCGCTGCTGGCCCATTCCTGGCTGGAAAGGTTGCTTGGACTATGAGTGTCACAAATGCTTCTCACTGCTAAACTGTGCTCCCTAAAGAAACTGCAATTAGTGTGTTTTTCCAACATTTACCTCTGCATCTATTATATACCTCTCACTGTAGGGATTAGCAGGTAAGACAGCTTCCTTGGAGCCATATTATAGTATCATGCTCCACAACACTTTCTGTAGGAGCTGGAGAGACAGCAGTTCTCTCACAGCCAATATCCCATTACTTATTTATCCTCTCACCCTGAAGAATACAGAATGGATGCAAATTCCGTCGCAGTCAGAACTCTTTCAGTTTTATACATTATTTCTTTTGCTGGGGTTTCCGGGAATTATTCTAGTAATCATCTCCCTTGATTTGCCCCAAATCATTTTAACCCATGGGGACCATCATGAAAGGGACAGCCAATAGGTTTTCACTGGACAGGGAGAAAGAGGACAAAGAAGGAGCAACAAATTTTACCTTCAATTTCTTCTGGACGCAGTTCTCTATCCTGCAAAAAGAGAACATATTATGTTAAAGACATTTGTTGGCCACAAACATAGTTTCAAAATAGCACTTGTTGGTACAAAGGATTCTGGAACAAGCCAGAAAGTGAGAGAAGAAACAAGAAGGTGATGACATGTTTAATACCATCTACCTAGGAAGGCTTCCCAGCTTTCCTTCCCAAAGAGAGTGTTGTTAATCTGCACACATTTCTCTGCAAGCCCCTCTCCCTCTCATCTGGTGGACAGAGGGATGACAGGTGGTCCCTGAACAGAATAGACCTGGACCAACACAGCAAGATTTGTGGCCTCCCCACTGATGGTATTATTGGCACCTTCATGAAGCTGCTTCATCATTCCCCAGCACCAAGTTCTGGAGCAGAGTCTGTCCCTGTAGCAGTTATGATCTCCTCTGGAGCTCTGATTGTATTTCTACTGTCACTCCCGCTGACACACACAGATCAAAGCAGCTGGAAGCAGTCCTTGTAACCAGCAGGTCTAGACCATCATCTGCTCAGATCACTGTTTGATCTCTGTCCTTCTGGCAGGACAGCAACAGCCATGAGGTTTCTCACAGTCAATGTCTCAGTGATGTCTCCTACAATCTGTCCCCAAAAAAAGGTAGTAACTTCCCCCTTCCCTCCAGCCTCAACTCCATATACAAGCATTTTGAAACCAGTCATGAAGGCAGACACACAACATATCCATCATCAAGGTCATCTACAAATGAAACAGGACAAGGATTCACCATGTTCAGGAAACACTGCAACTTCAAACATCCAATTTGAATTTCTCTGAAGAAGGGAAAGGATATAAGAGTATAGAAAAGTCCAACACTGCACCAGGAAGAAGATATGAGCATGGAAATGCACTGCTTTCTGGTTTAAATGCTCTTTCTAATTCATCTCATGGCTCCCAGGCAAATCCAAAACATCTGAGAATTTGGAAACACGGAAACGCAATCTCTTTTGTCGTCTCACTCTCAGCTTTTCCTCTCAACTGTGAGGAGTTTCTCCTTGCCTTCCAGGTGTCCTCCAGCCTCACCACATGTTCCTAGAGACGGTGCCTTTGATCAGTTTGAGAAGGATGATCCTTTGCTATTTAACCACAGGCTCCTCTGGAAACTCTGATGGCAGCTGCTCAGAGTGCATAGCAAACTAGGACGCACACTGGTTTACGTCTGTGCAGAAGTGGGCTGTGCCAGAGAAATGACCAGCTTGCCATTCATAACCTTCCCAGAGGCATCTCTGTGCTGGATGGAACAGTCAGAGCATGCTGGCTCTGCCATTCATCCTTCACAGACCTGGTATTTTCAAACATGTCATCCCATTTGTTCTGCTTTCATCAATACCAAGTAATAAACCAATTCAAACTCCTCAGACCAGATGCAGCAGGCATAATTGCCCTCCTGCCTTAAACAAAATAACAGAAGAAAACTACCCATGATAAGTTCTAGCACCTTGTGCACTTTATTCCAGAGACTGCAAACACTGATCCCTGGAGATAGAGGCTGGGTGCACAGCAGGTGCAGGGCTGTGAGCACCAGTGCCACTGTGCAAAGGGCGCCATGACTCACCCGTGGTAGCTGCCTTCTTGTGAGAGTGGCCACGGTAGGATCCGGGCCCTCCTCCAGCACAGTCCTCACAAGACCATCCTCCTCCTCCTCCCTCACTGAAGAACACATTGTAACTGACATCCGTGACACTTGTCAGAAGTAGGGGCTTCAGCACTGGCTCTAATTTTGCACACCAAAGAATTTGCATTTGCCAGGGATTGCAAATGCAGAAGTAGGGGGAGGGTTTATGTCCCTCCAAAAATCTGACTCAAGTGATAACTAACATCAGGAAGAGGTTTTCTGTTTTAAATTTGAAAGATCCCCTAAAATGATTAAGCAGTAAAATTGCTTGGGATAAAATGTGCTGAATCTCTCTAAAGCTTTCGAAAAATATATGAGAAAAGAAATACAACTATTCCAAGAGTTTAGATCTTAGATATGAGCACAGGTGACCCCAAGAGAGTCCATTATACTTAATGGTCTTACCCTCATTTATTTCTGTTCTATGTACAAGAAATCCTGTTGGCCTAGAGAGTCAGTAAAAGTAAAGCTATGTATTAGATGCACTTATTCTACATCAGGGTACTTAGAGACATCACTAATCCTATTTTGGAGACCTCTCAGGGTACAGTGAGCTTCCATGGCCTAAGCAGGATGGACACTTGTCCAGCTGTCCACTAGGGAGCTGGATCAATCTCCTGTGACAGGTGGCTCTGTGCAGGTCAGCAAGTGTACTTGTGCGAGAGTGTGTTTCATGTTTTAGTGACCTGGCACAGGGATTGTGTGATCACTTAATGGCTGAAGGTTAGGAATAACAAAAGCCTTTTGATCAATAATGACACATAGTTACTCTTTTTTGAGTTGCTGGTTGAAGCAGAGGTTTCAGAAATAAAAACCTACATGTCTCCTACAGCTGTAGATGACCATATAAACACACAAGTAAAGCACAGGTTTCTTACAGAGGCAATAAACCTCTGGTTCTGAGGCAATTGCGGTGAGCTTTATTTCACCGCAAGAACATGCAAGGCACTGGGTGAATATCTGACAATGCACATATTCACTCATACATATCCATAAAAGGTGTGTTAATAATATTAAATTCTGTTTGTCTTTAAATTCTTGTGATTGTAAGTAGAATGTTTGGGGGCAAAAATATCTTTTAGCTCCTGTAAAGAGACAATATTGGGGTGCATACATACAGGCATATATTTTTATTATTTGTATATAAATACATACATTGGATGCATATGAGCAGCTAGTTACAATAGGTGTGACTGAATGAATAGAAGTGGTTTTGCTATTTCTCTCTCGCCGTGTAGGAGGGTAATAACATTTGGTAGCCTGGCACTATTTGCAAATACAAGGACAGCCTGATGTTCCTCAGTTTAACTGGCTGGGATTGCTGCAGTGTCTGCCTGGGTATGCTAATGCACAAGAGGTTGTGTCTGGGTATCTGTGAGGAGGCAGCTGTCTGCTTATATCTGCTGGTACTAGTGTGCTCACTGTGAACTGATAGGAACAGTATCAAATATGGGCAGCTTGTTCCCAATACAGATGCCCTGATTTGCGTTTAACTGGCTATTTAGGCTTTAAATTCTAATCTGAGCCTGGGAATGAGAGATGGGTGTCTTGCTGGAAATACAGCTTTAAGCACTGGACTCAGGAAAAGTCCATATGATTATGCAAGTCATGAAGTCTTAAAACCTTTTCCTGAATTCATATTATGGCTACTTGAGTGTAGGTTTGGATCTATTTTCCATAGCTGCAAGTTTAGAATCCTCCTTTCTTGGTATTTAGGCACAAGGGTATCTGCACATCCTTCAGGTTAGACTTTTGCCTGTGACTGTATTTGCACTTGGAGCTGGAGCCGGGATGCTCGAGATCCAGGGCTGGAAGTTACAGAGCTCCACGCAGACGGAGCACGGGGGCGGCTCCGCATCCCCGACTCGCGTCCACGTGGCTTTGTGCGTGTCTCGCCCCGCTGGGTGTAACTTACGTACAGGCTGCCTGTTTTCTGCGAAGCCCTTCCTCAGGAAGATGCATGCTGGCCCCAGCAGGTTGTGCATGACGGCGCAGTTCTGGGCCAGCACCATGAGCGGACCCTGGTACTCGCCAGCCGACGACCCCTCTTCGCTCGTCTGGACTGCTTTATAGCTCGTCTTCTCGTCATGGCGGATCTTCCCAGCCAACCAGCAGCAAGCAAACAACACAACAGAGGATGTTACCTCCCCATCTCGTTCCTCTGAAGTTTTACTGAACCGCCTCGCAGAGACATAATTGCTAAATTTCTTTCATCTGGTGCACACTGCGTCCCCCGCCCCCACCGGCCTATTAGGATTTGTACAGAAGCAGTAAGTCCAGGAGTTCACTTTCAAAAGCTGAAAGAACAACCGACCACGAGAATTTCTCTTTGAAATTACATCAAACTCAGCACTGCTTACATCTACCCAGACACAGCCCAAAGTGCCACACTCCCACAGTCAGCCCCAGAATTAACACTGCCTTGAATGAGCTGCAAAGGACAAGCACATCCCATCTTAACAGAACGTGTGCCAGCCCGTGCCCCGGGCAAACCAACCTGCCGGCATTGGCCAGGGCATCCCCAGGAGACCGGGCAGAGCCTGCACAAAGCCGCAGCACAAGCTCCACGTTATTTTTCAGCAACACAGCATCACACGCTTTATCACGTTTTCAGAAGACCATTTACAGCATCAGGTGGCCCTGCCAACTGCAGGCTCACGCTGACTTGTGCAGCTACTAATTAGTTACATCCTCAGGGTTTGAGGCACTTACTGCCTTGGCCTCTTTTAATCACAGTCCCAAAGTGGGGATCAGACACGGGCACAACATTTTTGAGTGTTTGCATTTGCACATTTTCTAAGTGCACACGTCCTGCTAAGCTAAGGCTCCAGAAAAGAATCCAGCACTGGATTTTATAAGGAGGCGCTGCTTTCCTTTTATAGAAATGCATTTCCCTGGCTCTGCAAAAAACCTCTTATCCTGATATTCCCATGCAGCTATAAAAAGCCAACACAACCCACAGGACCCTTGGTTTTACAGAATAAACATTAATCATACATTAGATTTCTCTTTAGGAATGATTCTACTTTTACAGCCAGCATTCCAAGGGGTGATCAGAGAAGCTCTGTCACTTGTCAGTGTCTCTATTAACCCTTTCCTGAAAGCCTGAGGTAAATTTTCAGGCTAAAATACCAGACACAAACACCCCCCCATTCACACTTGTCTGAGACTATTGTATCTACTTGCTGCGTCTGCCATGTGCTATTACATTGCATGCATGGTTTGTAATTTGCCTTTTTGTACACAGTCTTACACCAATCTGCTCATGTATAATGTCATGTGAATATCAAGCATCAAAACAAAAATAACTCAAAAAGCAAGCCAGGGAGAAAGAAAATGATGAAGCAGAAAAGCGTTTTCATTGCGGTCGTGGCTGAGAAAGGAATTGGTCTCTGATTAATTCTGACACCTAGGACACTTGTCCTTAAAAAGAAACAAAAGATGAGCATCCATCCACGAATGGCATATTACTAGCTCAGCTAAATGTCAAGACATCTGTGTTGAGCTACACAGCTTTGTGACATCAGTGCAATGTATTTTCAAACTTATCAGCTTTATTTCCTGGCACATTTTTCAGTTTAATATACCAAATAATAATATGAATCACTTAAATACCCCACATCAGTTCTGTGTTTACTTCCAGTGAAGCCACATGAAGGATGCAAAGCCCCACAACCCCAAAGGTTCATTTGCTGACACTTCCAGTCAATAGTTTATTACCAAGCTATAGAGCAGTACCTCGTAATAGTCATCCCATTATTTTTCTGTCTCAATAGACGTTGCCAGTTTGACAAAACATTTGAGCCACTGAGGACTGTGACCAGACAAACAGCTGCAGTGCCAGATTACCAAGGTGAACATCTCAGAGAGGCTCCCTGCCCTGCCCTGTCACTGCAGGCAGGATTTATGGCATTCAGTGTTCCCTCTGCCAGCAGTCTTACAGGTTCTCCTGCAAATATCCACTCAAGTTCCCTTCACCATGCTCCTTCTACATTGCAGAAGAGACGGCAAGGGAGCTGTGATATTGGTATGGGACAAAGAAACATCAGCCACCCATTACAGGGGAAACAGCAGTGTGCATGACAAAGACAATGCAAGAATAGGAGTGGGGAGATCAGGCTTTCCCAGTCCTTTCTTAGTGAAGGACCACCAACCTTCCTGGACAAGTCCAGCCCTTGGCTGTGTCAGACAAGCAGATTATGGAGTGGGAAGAGACCTGGCTGATCTCGAGATGGCCATAGTGGTGGAGAGGTGCAGTAAAGTGAGGGACCTGGACGTCAAAGCTTTAATTTCTGCACAGCAGAAGCACACCAGGATTCACTTCATTTCAGGCCTGAGTGTCAGAGGGACTTTGCAGAACAGCAAGCCAAGAGGGGCCTTGATCCCAACTGCAGTATCTCTTGGAGGGAAAAGCAGCCAGGATACCTTCAACAGTCACTTGTGGGGACATCGTGACAACAGGAAACTGAAGCTTCCAGCAAAAGACAGGGAGTCAAAGCCTGAACAAGCAAGGCACCCTGGTGTCATCTATACCTCGATCAAGCCAGCTGGTGCCTGAGAGTATATCCCAAATTTTGGGTTGAAATCATGTATTAAAGAGTTCAGACTGTCACCCAAGAGCAGCTTCCACACATGGTGTCTGCACTCCCTCCTCTTTAACAGTTCAGCAAAATGAGTTTGCTCAAAGTAAAATCTGAGAAAAACAACTGGGATCATATAACAGCCAAGTGAAGCTGGGCAATGTTAAGACTGATCTGCAAAGTCTTCACTATTATCATGCATGTTGCGATGAAAAGAATGGCCGAGTACCAGGACCTGTCTGGATGAGTGCCTTATTTCATAGCTCACTAGAGTGATGTCTAAGAAATTCTCTAATTCAGCTTTGCAACAACTTTTGATCTTCAGTCCTGACATCCCAGGCCTTGTAAGTGGGCACAAATTGAGTTATTCGAAGCATCTTTTAGGAATAAAAGCATAAATTACTTCAAAGACTGACAACACAATTTACAGGTTCTTGAATCTATTTTGATTCAAGCAGCCTGGCTACCTGTCAGACTTTAATTGCAATCGCCTTGTACAGCTGCAGCCAGGTCCTTTTATTCCAAGCTGAAGGCAACCTACAAGCAACCAAGTTCATTTTTCATATGTGCAACATTTGGGTGAACCTCAGCTATTTCTACATCTCCCTGCAGGTCACCCTGATCTAGGACTGGTCTCAGCACTGTCTAACTGCTTGGTAATTAATTCCCTCATCAAGTATCCCAGCTCCCCCACAGCAGCACTGTGCCATTACTGGCTTTCTTTACAGCAGCCAAGATAACAAGTAAATTGTGTTTCTATACAGAAGAGGCCAAAATGCAGCCAAAAGAAACTCTATGATGGAGGTCCTCTCCCCGACAGCTCCCTCACAGAGAAGCTTTCCCAGGTGGCAAGATCTCCTGGATAAAGCATCTTGATGGCAGTGGCATTTCACTGTCGTCAAAGTCTCCACAGAGGCAGCATCTCATTGCAATACTTTGGATGATCAGCATAACTTTATCATGGAGAATGAACTGCCTAGCTTTTTGCTGAGCTGTTAGATTTGCAGCAATGCCAAGTGAGAACTGTGTGGTTGACAGGTACACAGTGCTGTTAAGATCTTCCTCAGTCAAACAAGAAATGTTTCTGGGGCATGTCATTCTCATTTCAACCCAGTCCATAACAGCAGAATTATTCCTGGATCTAGTTTGCCCCAGGACCACTGCAAAACCTCAGCAGAATAGACTGTGGGCTGAATCCTAACAGATACACGTGGCAGCTCGCAGATGAAGTCCAGCTGGGCCCAAGCATGTAGACACATGGGCCACGCTGATGTGCAACATGATGCACAAACACACAGCCAGGGCCCAGTGTATCCACTCACAAGCAGATGCATGGACAAGCAGAACAGAGAGAAAAACATGCTTTTGTACCCAAACACATACCAACAAAACAAATGGTTTCATATGCAAGGATGGACAGACATAAAAACATGTGCATGTCTACACACAGACTTCTGTGAGGACATGCACCAGCAGGTGAGCACACACAGCACCATACAAGCAAGGGCATGTGTGTGATAGACAGAAATGCCCCACTTCTGCACTCAGAGCAAACCTGCTCAGGCACTTGGGATGCTGTGCAGAGATGTAAAGAGCTAAGGACACACATGTACCTCAGATGGGCCCATAGGTGTGCATACTCTTACCCAGCAAGGGCAACTTGTACAGACTCGTGACCCTTCACTATACATGCATAAATGTCCCTACACCCATGACACACGTGATTACTCAAGCAGGTAACTCTCAGCCAAAGCACATGCACACACACAAGCTCACACACACACCCACACATCAAGATGCCCTGACAGGAGTGTGTCAGCACACTGTGCACATCGACAAGCACATGCTTGCAAGTACCCAGAGGAGAGCTGGACACACACAGTGAGCAGGACACAAGCCTACACACACATTTATTTATACATATTATGGCTCTCAGCATCCTTGGCTCTACTGGCTGCACTTGCATGAGCAGCTCTTACAGAAAAAGTCTGGTGAAGAAACTGAATCCTTCATACTCATCTCTGTGTTTCTCCCACCTCCCATTCTCATCTGCCCACAATGTCACCCATCCCAAGAAGCAGGGCTGGAAATGCACAGCGCATTTTGATTCAGGGAACATACCTTTTTAGAGAGGTTTCTCAGAGGAGACTTCACACAGTTGCCCATAATATGTTGAGGCTGCCTTTCCGGTGGACTTGGTTATAAAGGAACTGAAGCAATTGATCCCATTAAAGGTATTCCTTGGGAGCAAAGCAAGAAAGGCAGCACCAGGCAAATCCAAACAGCTACTGGCTGCTGGGGCTTTCCCTCTTCAGGGAGCTTTTTCTCTCTCTGCCTCTCTCTCACTGTATTTTACTTTATGTTCACTTTCTTGAAGAGATGAAGCAGGAAGGAGAGGGAGGGAAGAGAAACAGAAGAGAGGGAGAGAGAGGGAGAGAGAGAGTGAGTGAGAAGGGGGGAGAGAGGGAGGCGGATGTATAATCTACATCAGATTAATGTTCAAATCCCTCCCACCCCCCTCAATCTGCAGGCAAGATTGTTTTGCTCATAGGAAAGGGCTGTTTCAGGGAGAATTAAAACAGAGAGGCAATGCAAGAAGTGATTTCAGTGATGAGTTCTGTGAATCTAGCTAGTTTGGGTCCACACAGCCTCTGAACACTGCATCCCTACCCACCCCTTTCTAACTCCTCTCAGCTTTTCAATCACCAGCGTGCTAGGCTGGCCAGAAGGCAATCCACTTAGGGGCTTGGAGCAGACCACAGCTTGTTTCGGAGCAGAAATTTACTTGGGTGGGACCTGTTTCAGCTTATAAATACCAGCAGACCTGGAAGTGTCTGATTTTTTTTTCTGTCACGGTGGAAACAAGCCTGGAGACAGCTGTCCCGGGACCCTACAACACTCTCAGCCCCAGGACAGTAATATTTAACCACAAGGGAGAGACGTTGAGCCACTCTTGCAGTAAAATTTCTCCAGCTTTCTGCAAGTAAAAATCAATTGTCAGTTTAACCCACACAAGTCTGCCGAAGATGGGCTCAGACCTGAATCTTAAATCTAAACAGCCCCAGGTTAGATAATGTGAATCAAATGTGATCCATTCATTTCATTTGCAAGAGCCCAAATCCTGGAATAAATCAGAGGCACCTGAGCCTAGAGGTGACTCTAAACTTTGGACTTTATGCCTGTAGTGTAGAATAATCTCTGAAAGAAAAGGGATGAGTCCCCAGTATATTTTCTCCTGATCTCAGGCTGAGCATAAAAAGCATTCAGTCTGAAGAGATTTAAATTGCATAAAAACCACATAATCGGACTCAGGCAATAGTATCTGAGCAGGATAGTGAATGCACCTTTAGCTGTGAAGGCACCACAGCTGCAGCTCCACTGTGATAAGAAGTATGAAGAGCTACTTCCTTCAAACACCTTGGAGACCAGGATGACACTGATCTTACACCCTGTTTTTCAGCAGGCTGGTTGGACACTCAGGTGTTGGGCTGAAAGATTTCACATCTTTGTTTGCAAGTGTGGTTCCAAACAAAAGCTTTTACAAAGACCTGCTCCACAGGCTGAGTACTTGCACCACATACTCTTTGTGAAGGAGCCAAGGACTCACTCTCCTGGCAGCTCTAGGGCTGTAGGACAGAGAAGGATAAACTGCCAATGTCAAAACAAAGCAAGGATTTCTCCTTCCATCCTGATGGTGCTGTGGCAAATTAAGTATGATTCTAAGGTGACTCAACAGTTACTTTAGAGCTTAGAGGCTTCTTCCACCTAAGGAGATGAGTCTAAGAGTCTAAGTATGACAAAAGTCCCCAGTTTTTCCAGTTAGTCACAGACAGACGTGCATGGCCAGAGGGAATGGTGTTTATTGCTCTTCCTTGTGCTAACAGCTTCCCAAGAGTGCAGGCAGTGGGACAGCCTCCTCTCAGATTCCCTCAATGCCTTCTTTATTAAATGTTGTTGGTAGGAGCTCCACAAAGGTCCACAGGCTCTCCAAAACAAGAAACTGCAGCAGAACATGCTGGAAGTCCCCTTGTACCCAGGGCTGACTGAGAGGGGGACAGAGGGGAAGACCTCCATAGCAGAGCTCACCCATGCTAGGGTGGAAAGCAAAACTCTTCCAGAACTGGGCCTGTCTCCTGCTGTCACAGGAGATGCTGATGAAAAATGCAGTCACTCCCTGGGGTCTGTGCCAGCCCTGGGCCTTGCAGTGGGATCTTTGCAGGAGGATGCTGAAACTCCCAACTGCTCTCAGGCTTCCATCTTCAGCCCTATTTCTCTTTCCCCTCTTAAGGCAGCTAATGGGAGGCTGATCTACCCTCTGACAAAGTGCCAGTCATTAATAATGTCCTCTGTCATCTGGAGCCATCCCCCAGGCTCCTTGTTTATTGACGAAGTGCCTGTGTCCCTTGAGCAGAAGCTGCCACACAGCAAGTGAGGCGCCTGGGCTCCTTCCTGAGACAAATGACTTCAATTCCAGAGCAGAGAGGAGAGAGAATTGCCTTTCTGCTGCTAATGAATCTCTCTCCCTGACAGGAAGCACGGAGGCCAGGAACACCCTGCAACTGAGAAGCGCCCATCTCCCACATTGTCCCAGAGAGAGGGAGGGAAAAAAAGGAGTCAGACATCTCCTGCCAGAAAAATCCATCACAGTTCCCAGACTATTGTGGGACAACTTTGGAATACAGCTGTGGAGTGTGTCTTACTGAGCTCTAAAAGCCTCTCAACGAGATGGTGACTCTCTAAATACTGTCTTGTACCAGAGCATTCAGAGCCAGCCACAGCCATTGCTGTGTTTGCCTACTCTCCAGCTTTCTTCCCTAAAATTACAGGCAGTTGTAGGAAACGTGCAGGACAGAGTGAGAGGGCTGAGACCTCCTGCCACAGGTAGCTTAAAGATAGGCAAGGAAAGTGCAGTTGGCAGAAAGGTCATTAGAAGATTAGGTTAGAAGGAACATATTTTCTCCCTTCCTCCAACTGACACTGCTGTAAGAGAATAGGATGCTGAGAATAAGTGTGTCAGAAACATTTCTGTGTAGGTGCTGATCTGTGGGTATGCCTATATCTGGGGTAGTCAGTATGCATGTGGGAGGGCTGCACATGCATGTATACTGGTTTTCCCACACTGTTCTTTGTGGCAATCACACTGTTCTTTTAAGGTCTGTGTCTCTGTTGTAAACTTTCTAAAAATCTGTAAGAACTTTGTGAAATGCAAGTCTTGCTGCTGTTCATGCATCCCTCCCGTTCTCCCAAGGTCCAAGGTGGAGAGCAGAGACCTCAAGGGACGCAGCTTGGCACAGAGCAAGGTGTCAGCTCATGGGAAAGAAGCATTTGGCACACTGACTGACCTGAGCACATGGAAGGGAGAAGGCTGGCTGACTTGGCATTGAACAAGGAATGACTTAGGTAGTTTAGTATGTCTGGATACTGTAAAAAGCAGCAGCGCTGTGCTTTGGGCTGGCACCTTTGGCAGAAATGCTCATTTCATAGGAAAATGTTGGAACTCCTCATAGCCAATCACTTGGCAGGTGCCAGAAGCTTTATCCAGTGGCAGCAAATATCCAACAGACACAAAGAAAGAACAAAATTAACACAAAACATGTGATTGCTTATCAGACTGTAGCTTTGCTTGGCAAAAATTTTCAGTGGAAGTATGAATTTGTATGGAGACTGTTCAGATGCTAGGCCTGTTTCAGTGCACAGTCCTTCATGTGCTGGAACATCACATCATTGTTCTCAACACAACATAAATACTGCTACAGGGCAATGTCAGTAGGTAATGGTATTGTATAGTAAAGAAGGAAAACTCTTTCCTAGTACCTTTTCACTGAATTCCATAGTTCTACCAAGAGCCCATTAATTGCTTCAAAAATTTAGTACATTAAAACAATCCCCTTTATTTATCTTAACAAGGCAGGTATTTTTGTTGTACTTTTTACTATGACAGTGGAGAGCGCACATATGGATTAGTAGCTTTCAAATCTGCTTCCAATAACCCTTTATCTGGTGGCTACAGGTCTATATTTTACAGGAAACATACAGTTTTACAGAAACTGTCTTGTTTACTGAATAAACTCAGATGAGCCATTTGGATTAGGCAACATCCTCCTGTTGCCAGTTCAGTCAAGGACCTCATTTTGAAGCTCCCAACCACTGAACATGCACTGGCACTCTGAGCTTCTGTGACTGATTTCCATTTCTTCTTCTGCATCAGCTCCCAAGTGCTTTTGCTGCACATTGAGTTGTGTCTTCTAGCCTCAAATGAACTTTGGATGGTTCCATATGCCAGTCAGACAAGTACAGGTCCATCTCAAGGGGAGGCACGAGCAGGTATCGATGGATGCAGTCCAGGTTCTCATCTAGGGAGAGGAATTCTGAAGAGAGTTTGGGAACTTTCTCTGCTATCAGCTGTTCTAGGAGGAAAGTGTTGCTGACTCACGTTGTCCATAATATTCTCCTCCATTAGAGCAATTGGATCATAATCAATCACAAACAACAGAACGTTTATTAAAAAGACCAAGGATATTTTCTATCCCTCTCAGGGTAACAAAGCCTGGACTGCCTGTCAGCTTCTGTTTAGAACCGCTCTGTCTGTAAATAGCTGGCTTTCATTCTGCATTAGATGAAAATAGATGGGAACGTGCTTTCTCCTGACACCTTCCCTGCAGATCTGATCCAAGTATTTTGCATTAGCCCGACTTCCAAGTTCCTACGCAGGAGATGCATTGGCCAGACCACAATGTACTGTGGATATTTGCTGATGATGATCCTAAAGATCATCAATGGGCTACAAAAAGACAAGTACAAACTTGACAGCTCAGAAGCTGCTGTGAAGATTTGTCATGTATGTGGAGCACAGAGGTTGTTTAAAATAAACCTTATGTGGTTGCTTGTCTTTGCTACAGAATATGGGAATTTTGTTGCACTCTGTCCAACTGTGACTACTGCAAAAGCAGCTAATTCTGCCCGGCTCTCTCACCTCTTTGGAAATAAGAGGGACAAGGGGTCACTGTTTAGCTGGCACATGAAAACATGGCTGATCATCAGATGAGCAGAAGCGTGGAAACCAATATCAACCAAATACTCCAAACCAACCCTGCAGCATTACATGAGATTTGCCACCCTAAATCAGAGATATGCCTCTCTTCTAATTTGAGTAATGACCTGACAGCACCTTTAAAAGGGCCAAACTGTGTATCCCAGGTCTCTGACTATATCTCAACACAGCTGGTCTCAAAGTATCGAAACCCTTTGTGTCTTTTTTCAGCAGAACACATTGAGGTTGCTGGTGTTTTTCTACTTCCTGCCTTCAGCTGTTGTGACATGATGCTTCCCAAAGTTACACAGTTGCCTGTTTTCTTCCAAGAGCATAGAATGTGTTTTGTCTCATCTCAGTGGGATGAAACAATGCTGTGTATTGCTTCCAAAGATGGTTGCAAGATGCAAAGTGCTCTGGGGAAAAATGAGTGGAAGAAATATTAGAATATTGCTAATGTCTTAATTAATGGATAGCATTGAGTTCATGGTCTTATGCTGGTGCAGAAAGCTACTAAAAATCTAAATATGACCATAGATAGGACAGCTCTTTCTCTTTACCTTTAAGTGGGGCATTTGACTGAGGGATTACTCAGGTTCATGGACACTGCTGCTGCTCTCTAAGGTCACAGGAATGTCAGAGGATTATTGAAATGGAGCCCAAAGTTAGCTAGGCATCTTTTACTGAATGCACACCATATAGCTGCTTGTTATTGGAAATCAATACCACTCATGGACGCATCAGGGAAAAACAGTTACTGAAGCTGGAATGCTACAAAGAATCACAGCTAATTCTGCTGACAACCTGCAGCCCAGACACTACATCTAAAGCTAAACTTCCCTGACATTGTGTTGAAACTAAGGATTGCATGAAATAAAAATCAAGGTGGTAAAGCTTAACAAAATGGACAGCAGACTTACATAAATGATGATTAATTTATTACTGAAAGCTTTTTTTCCCTCTCCAAAGATAAGGAGAATCTAACCAGAAGGTTTGTGTATTTCAGTGCATTAGATCATACTTGCTGTTTATTTCATGAACAGAATATTTAATGAATGTTCTTTTAGCTTAGTTTTATTTTGATGTCTTTCTATAGCCTTTTAAAACAGATTTGTTTAAAAAGTAAATCACTGACAAAGATTAATGATTGCTGGCAGACCCACTGCAGGCAAGAGGCTTATCCATTGCCCCTTAGTGATTCTGTACGTCTGGCTCACATCCCTCAAGCTCTTTACAAGCAATAAATGTGATGAACTTTCCTCCAAGCTGAGCAAAGGGGGAACTGAGTGGATAGGCTCAAGTGGAACAATGTTTCTCTGTGTCTGAGTTCATTACATGTAAAAACATGAGACCTACCTTGGAAGGTGTGCCAGGTGTCAGCAGGCAGGTGTGCACACAAACGCCGAGCAATGTTTTAAGCACAGGAATGCATAAGCGTGTACAGAGGTGGTTGTGTAGCCACACAGAAGATTTAGCAGAGATTGCACGAGCAGGCTGTATGTACATAGACAAGACACGTACATGAAGGCTTTTTATGTCAATCTACATGCATGGACATGGGCTGTGGCAACTCATGCAGGGATGGAAGCACACAAGCTGTACGGGCCCCACGCACGTATCCGGACCCCTGTGAATACGCAGTTGGGAGCGGCTCTCGCCTACTTCACGGCAACAGCGGGGCTCCCCCCGGGTCTGACACACTCAGCGGGCGGCCCAGGGACAGGGCTTGCCCCGGGAGCCCAGAGCGCGGCGGGTCCGTGTCAAGGCGGCTCCGCGGGGCGGGGAAGGGCCGCGGGCCGAGGCGGCCGGGCCGCGCGGGGGCGCGCCGGGGCCGCCGGAGCCGGTTCGGGGCCGCCGGAGCCGGTTCGGGGCCGCCGCAGCCCGGTTCGGGGCCGCCGGAGCCCGGTTCGGGGCCGCCGCAGCCCGGTTCGGGGCCGCCGGAGCCCGGTTCGGGGCCGCCGCAGCCCGGTTCGGGGCCGCCGCGGCCCCGCTGTCCCGGCGGCCCGCGGCGGAGTGCGGGCGGGACAGGCCGCCCGCAGCGCCGATCCCGGGAGCCCCGGCGGGACGGGCAGCAGCAGAGGGAATACTGCTGTCCGCGGGAGTGTCCCCTGCGGCCATGGGGACTCCCTTCCCTCTCCGCCTGCGCCCTCAGGGACCATTTTGGGGCCGGTTTAAGCCTTCAGAGGTGCCATAAGACACGGAGGAATAGTCAGTGCAGGATACGGCATTTCTCCAGGTTTTTTCTGCCTCCTATTCTGTTCACTCACACTCCATACTCCACGCGAGCCAAGACCGTGCCACGGGACCAGCATCACTTCGGCGGTCAGTCATGCTAAGCCAAAGTCTGTTCACCCCAAATTACTGTGCGGATTTAACAGTGTTAATGAGCAGTTTAGAGACTGTCTCAGTTTGTCACAAGCCCTGATATGCCACTGCTTCACCTGCCTTACAGGTACAACACAGCACGTGAGCACCTGGAAACCCAGACCTTTCACCTTCACCTCGCCACCCCACAGCGTGACACCTGAAAGTTTCCATTGCTGGCGCCACTGCTCCACGGCAGCCCAAGACGGAGCAGCCTCCCTTGCTAATACACAGGGCCAGCTGAAAACTTCCATTACTAAGCCAGGAGCCACTCTACCCTGGCAGTACTGGCGAGGGCTTCCTACATCTCCACGGGTGGATCTCCAGGAATGGTCCTGATGCAGTGACTGCTTTTGGGCAAAATGCCTGTTAGAATCAGCTGAAGCCAAAGACACTGGAGGGAACAAAGTTTTCTGGCAGAGGAGAAGACCAGAAAGGTGAGAGGCTGAACAAGGCACCTTTTCCCTACACGCTCTCGGCTGGTCAGAGGAGAAAGTTCTTGACATGCTTTCCACACAGGCAGCCTGGGGTCACCTCCTGTCTCAAAATGGGGCCACTTCTGACATCCCAGTTTTCTGCAAGGTCCATTAAAACCTGTTAAGATCTAAAGCTCAAGAATAAAGGGGGATGGAGCAGGAAAATAAAAGGAAAAATTCACAGGAAATGCAGAAAGATTCCTTCCCTATTTTAATGATAATGTGGACACTGACAATAAATCAGGAACGGGTGATGGTGCAGGAGAGGGTTTAAACTCCCTGTACAAATAGATACAAAAGCTCCTTTGGCCACAGTGCTAACGGCAGAACCCTGTAAATATTTCATGATTCTCTACGGCAATTGTTTGACCCCTTTGATCCCCATGCTACCAGAGGCAATTGACAGAAAACTGTTGGGGAATCACTTCACTGAAAAATTTAACAGTCAAGTAGGGTGTGAAAGCTAAACGGCTCTGAAAACGTTCAGGTCTCACATGGCAGGATCGCTTACAAATTAATATTGCATAGCAAATGCCCGGAAAAAGCTCTTCTTGAAAGTGCCAGCTAGGCCAGCGCTGAGGCACAGGAGGAATGAAGCGATGAGAACCGATGGCTGTCTGTGCCGCAGTCCCTGTACAGAGCCGTGGTGAGCCAGGTGCCAAGCGGCTGCTGCACCGTGGGCACTGCAGCCACATCACCGCTGCCCCAGGAATGCCACAAAACTTGCACTGCGGTCCTGCTGCCACCGCACTGCTGTCCCGATCCCTGTGCTGCTGTTGTCATAATAACAAACTGTGTCTTGCTGCCTGCTCACCGCCATCCCAGCTGCTGAGGGGTCACTACTCCTCTTCTGTTGCTAAACTGTGATCTGTAGCCACACTAGAGACACTTATAGAACCCTCGTGCTCTTCTGCTCTGCAGGGGTAATCAGCATGCTCCTTTATGCTTCACAACACACTTTTGCCACTTGGCCACTCCAACACTATCCTATCAGGCTAAAATCACATGAAACATCTTCCTTGTGCTCCCTGTTCTTTCCCATTTTGCTGCATTATCATACACACATCCCTTGCCAGCTACACCCGTGAGTCACAGCACTGCTCTCACACTGCACTGAGCTTCTGCCACTGTAAGGCCACTTTAAAACACGGCTGTCCCACTGTCACGCATAAAACCAGCCCATACTCACACTTCACTGTCACCAGGTAAGTCTGTGGCATTGTCCTCTTGCTAACTCAGTTGTGCTTCCAAAAACTGTGGCATGGTGGTAATACTTCATTTGCTGTTTTCTGCTACAGCAGGATGGTGCTGTCAGATCAGCGGAGACCTTTGCAAATATCACACCAGAAGTGATCACTGCTGTTCAGAATGGCTCTTGTCTGGAATATTGTATTACTACATCAGTAGACTGCTAAACTCTTCTGTCAGGCTACAACACTCCACAGTTATCACACCCGTGCACTGCCAAACTCCTACCACATGGCACCAGTACCACATCTCTGCTCTGCCCCAGGACTGCGTTAGCACACCACTGCATTGTCAGTGCAGTGTTCTCCAGACACTCGGAGCTGCACGCACTGCATCCCAACCCAGCATAGAGTCCACAGCAGAGTGCTCTTCTACAACTGCTGCGCTGAGCCGGTGTGCAAACATGTCATTAGGCTAAGATGACATCCTGGCTTATACTTAATGCATCATTACACTACCCTACTTTTGTTAATTCCTGTACCACTCAATTACAAAATGGTAAAATATCCTGAAAGAGTATTACTGCTTAATGATATTAGAACATCACTGCACCAATATAGCATAAGCCTAATTAATAAAATATCACTGCATCCTCTATCCTGGCAGTATCTTAGCATTCTCCTGGAGTACACACCCACAGTGCACTATATTGCTGTGCTGGTTATATAAACACGGCGCTTCTTCCTTCACTCTGTCTTTTTTTCTGCACAGCTACAAATCTGTCTCCCTCAGACACAACCCTCTAGTCCTGAAACTGCTCCTTTTTGCTGTTACTGCAATAATGACATTCTCCATGGAGTCATCCCTGCAATATTTTCTGTGTATCTGATTACACTACTGTAGTGTCTGCATCTGCGACCACATCACTGCACCACCATGGAACAGAGAGAGAGATGATGTTCCACATCTGTAGAGCTGGAACAAGATATTCTTGGTGCTGCTGGACCACAGTGCTCTGCTGCTGTGATATGCATCACTGTGCTCCTCTCCTGTGTACTGCAAGATTACTGTTTTAACTGCTTCACAGTGGGCTGTGTGGGCTAGAAAGAAGTTTTCATATTAAATTAATTATCTGCTGAGCCGTTGCTGTCTTCTAATCACAATGTGGAGCAGACTGGTGTTATGGCACCTGCAGCCTCAGACTGCAACCCTGGACATGTCTGCACCTATGACCCTGCCACAGCCCAGGCTGCAGACTGGGCTCTTGCAAGTGTAAATCCTTGCCTGTTTCAAACCTTCACACACGTTTTTACACAATGCTGGGCATTTTTTCCTTCATTCATGGAAACAAAATTTGTATCATTCTGTGCCATGACAGAATTTCCACACATCTTACCCCTGGGCCTTTATTCATCCCAGGATTTTGACATCACTACAAAAAAAAAATCTTCATGTATCTCATGTAACCAGCTCTTTGTGTACCCTAAATTATAAAAAATTATAGTGCCTTATCCTGCCCCTGTACAGGGGGATCTACTACAGCCCTAAAAGTCAGATCTAAAATCTCCACTAAATTTTCATTCTGTCACAGTTACTTCAAAGAAAGCAAGTAAGAGATGAATAAAGAGAGCAAATAGAATAAATAACACTAGACTCCAAAAGAAAGATGCTGGTGTGTGCATGTAAGCACTGGTGCAATGTAG
>QUSF01000052.1:4185-53882 GCA_003676055.1 Chloebia gouldiae | reverse complement strand
CCGAGACTCCCCCGGAAGGAGCTCAGTGCCTCCGAGGGTAGAGCCGGGTAGGTGAGCACCCCTGCCCAGAGGGGTGACCCACCTGCCCACACGTGTGCTCCTCGGACAGTTCCTTTGCACTGTAACCAGGACCCAGCACGCTTTGGGGGTCGTGGCCCACCTGAGTGCACTACCTGTGTGCTCAGCCTACCGACACGGCGCCGTGGTGGACACTGCCCCAGAGGTCGGCACCTATAGGTCTGATAAGTATAACAGAGAGGATTCAAAGTCTTGATCCAGATTTCACAAAGTTCAGGAGAGGAGGCTGGGCCTCTGTGTCCCTGACATAGCTCACAGAAGTTTTAATGCAGCTTTTGAAATGGACATAAAAGCTTTGCTAGGGGACATTATGCAAGGATATAAAAATGAAGAGTTTGTACCTAAAAAGCCAATTACTTAACATCTTTGTAATCAAACACAGGTAATTAAGTGGCAACAGGTGGTTCAATAAGGATGTTCTGTTTAAAAACAGAAAGAGATAATGGCATCAAATGAGACGTTTCCAATGGGGAAAGGTCCCAGTTGCTTCTTGCTCATCCTCAGACAGTGATTGTGCCTCACTGCCAGACTTGGATACCTCAGCAGTTTATCCACCCAGAAAGATGAAGGTGTGATTATCGCATAATAAGCTTACTCATGCTCACTCTGCTCTTGCTGGCACATGCACAGCAGTTACTATGTGATGACAGTCTTCTCTTCAACAATACAAGTGCAACTTCTCTGCAGCCTCGGGTCCCATTGCAGCCTGTGCTGCTATGCCCCCACCACAGATACATGTGCTGGTCAGGGCAGAGCTGCCATGGAAAGAGGAAGATGCTGCAGCCCTGGCTCAGCATTGCTTCATCTCGTCAGCTGTGCTATCAGCATCAGCTGCACAGCAGCCAAGTGCAATTCCTGCCCAAGGTGCCCTCCATCCATCCTATGGATGTCAGAGAGCAGAAGAGGCTGGCCCCTCTGCCCCTTTCCTGCTTAGGACGCTTGGCAGCAGCTGTTGTGATGGCTGAATGGGCTGTTGAAGGGGTTCATGGCAGGAACATTTGTCAAGCACCAACTTTCCACTCAAACCTGCAGCGTCATTTCAGCTCCTAATTATAGCCAAGGTACCTTTTGGGGGTTTGTTGTGGGCTGGTTTTTATTTCAGAACAGGCTGCTCCTGTTTGTTGTCAGCAGTGCAGGATCACTACTCATGGCTGGATGAGCATGACTCCTGGCTTTCCCTACTGCACCTGCATTGCTGGAGCCATGGCTGCTATAGGGGTCCTTCTGCCAGGAATCTCAGCAGTAGTGGGAGGCTGAAAAGAGTATTTCTCAATAGCTCCATGTCTTGGGGAGTTAATTCCATCAGGATGTAACATTGCTTCTAGAGAAGCTGCTGTTTTTGGAGTTACAGCTGGTGCTGATGAGGCATTGTTGTGAGGAAGTCCCACAGATAAGATTTCTTGCTAGCTTGACTAACACTGGCCTCACCCTCCTTGGGGGTCTTTTGAACTATTCCTGAGGACTGTAGTGCCATTTCTGTGTACAGGTGGGTTGTAGCTCCTTGCCTCAATCAAGTGAGCACTGCAGAATTTGGAGCATATGTCTCATTAGCAAGAAGGGACTCACTAGTGCAGGTGTGATTCATTACTTGGGAGAGCATGTCAGGGATCAGGGCATGAAACGGCTTAACTAAAGAGGCAATAACAATGCAGTCAGGGGCCATGTTACAGAACTGAGTAACAAAACAGCAGCAGCAGCTGAAAAAACTGTAATGGGACAGAGTGAGAGCACAAAGCAGAAACCTGGCTGTCCACAACACCTGTATCTGGGTTTCAGCTGAGAACAAACCATAGCTGTTGAGAGAATGTGGAGTACATCCTCCCACAAATTCCTTTTGGAGGTTCTTCATGTATCTCTTTTTCTAGACAAATTAATCTTGGGATCCCAGTGGCTGTATAGCATCCACTGCATACTAAAGAGCTAGTTATTCTGGAGCCAAATGCCAGGGAACAACAGTGCCCCGCTGCAGAGAGAAGCACATTAATTCCAGCACAGCTGAGCAGCGAGATGTGTAGGGACATCTCTCCAGAGAGAGCGTGGCTCCTCTTCCATCTGGCAGCACAAAAGAGGACAGGCCTGAATCCTCAAGACATGAAGATTATATTATGTAACATGCACACTCACTGCTTCCTGAGACAGAGCTGAGTTAAACTATCCGTGTGATTCAGTCCAAGGCCAAGCCAGAGAGGAGCTGTGCTTCCCTCCCGAACCTGGGGGATTCTGGAGCAAGTGAGTAGCCTGAGGCTGGCGGGGGAAGGTAGATCCAATTCCAGTGTGCAATGACAAACAGCACTGCCTGCAAGTGTAAAATTGTGGCTTTCTGTAAGAGTGCTTATCAAAAAGCAAGCCCGTGAGCAAATGCATGAGCATTTTTGGGGCAAGGGTTTGGTCAATTCTTTTTGGCTTCACTTGTGCATAGAGAAAATTTTTGACAAAAATGAGAATATTGTTAAAACAAAGAAGGGCTGCATTGCCTGCCCTGAATTCCATTTCCATTAAAGGCCTAGAAAAGGAGTTTAAGAGTAAAATGTGTGAGCACTGCCCATTTTAAAAAAAGTCTCCAGCAAGCTGTTGATGGGAAGGCACAAAATGTCTGTGATGCTTGTTTAGTCTTTATTATTTCTCATGCCTGCATTTTCAAGAACATTATCATCTAGGGTAAGTATGATATCATACAATTTGCTAAAGCAAACTGAAGTCTAAGCTGGCCTGGACTGAGAATCAGGATACTAATCAGGAATCTGTCCTGTAAAAGATGAATTGCCTAGCCCTCATTTAATGCCTTTCCCTTTCCCATCCATTGTTTTTAGAGGATTTTAGAAACACATCATGTTTCAAGAGTCATATAGATGCCAAGTGTTGGTCTTCAGGCATATTGTATTTAGACAGGCATGTGTCTCCTCCAGAGGAAGCAAAAGCACTGACAGCTG
The DNA here is from genome assembly GCA_003676055.1 of Chloebia gouldiae. Classification (NCBI taxonomy): domain Eukaryota; kingdom Metazoa; phylum Chordata; class Aves; order Passeriformes; family Passeridae; genus Chloebia; species Chloebia gouldiae. The sequence continues at coordinate 50,874 of QUSF01000052.1, read as the reverse complement.
GAGATTCTGTTTTCTTGAAGACTTGGTTTTGCTCCTCAAGTTTTTCTCCACAGGAGAGGAATAATCCTGACAGTATTACAAAGGCATTATTGTTCCAGCTGTAATCCCTGTGCTCAAATCCATCCTTCAGGTTACTTGCATCCTGATTGCAAAGAGAGAACTTCCCTTTGTATTTGTCAGGACAGTGGCAGATAGATTGAATGTCACTGTTTTCTATGGTCAAATAGCATTGAAGTGGAAAGGCTGCAGTGGGAGCCTGTAATAAGCCTACAGGAATGGGAAAGGAGGATGAAGGGCAATGGAACAAAAATAACAGTCCACAAGAGAAATGGATGAATGACAGGAAAAACACAATTGCAGAAAAGCCAGATGACAGAGAGATAAGGGGCAGAAGAATTGTGTAGGGACAAAGGTGAAGCTCCCTATACATTATAATGTAAATATACAGGACTGGCAAGAGGGCCAGGCTGTGTCCACAAAGTTTGCAGTGGGAAAAACAGGTAAGTGCAATCATGAGTGTGGAAGAGGGGAATTGTTTCCAAAGAGAAGCAACAAACCTTTTCACTGTGATGCTTTGTGAGGGCACAGATCTGAGCTTGACTTTACAACCTCATGTGTTGGCACATGAGAGACCAGTCAGAGAAGGAGACCACATTTCACACAGAGATGATGCCCCAACCCTTTCTTAGCTTGTAAAAAAAAAAGAAAATAACATGAAAGAAGATGTAAGAGAAATTCTGCTTTTCAATGGAACAGATAAAGATAAACTGGGTTCCCTGAGCTATCACGTGTGGCCTAACTCTAGCTAGACTCATATGAAAGGATCCAACCTTCCCTACTCCAGGAATGTAACAAAAGTAAATAATTTTCCTGGAATTACTCCTCACCCTACCTCCTTCCTACACACCCTTTTTGAGTTTCAGTCTCAGTTCATACAGCTAGGAATGCAATTAATTAAGCTGATATAGCTGGCTCAGCTTTGCAGTTGTAGAGCCCACGGCTGGCAAATGTCACCTCTTTCATGTCAGACATCTCTGTTGCCAAACTACAGTCAACTTCACAGTCACATCTCTGTAAAAGGCACTGCTGTGCAAGTGGAGATGAACCACAAGGCAGGCAGGAAACACATTAAAGGTCTAAGTACAGGTTCCAGGAAAAAAAAACCCAAACCTCTGAAAATCACTGAAGCAAAACTGATGTGGTTTTAACAGTGGCAGTGGTCTCTGTCTCTCCATTTGACACAGTATGGAGGCATAAAACTATAATATGACAAATAGCAAATAACAAAGGGACGCTCAATTGATCAGCTTGTCTTTGGTTTACACTGAGAGCAATAATTAACTTAGGAGGGAGAAAATTAAATCACTTCATAATTTTCCACTTTTCAGAAGACTTGAGCAAAGCTCTTTGATAAGAGCAAAGCTTTTCACAAGCTCATGCAGATGTTTTACAAGCACAATAAACTACATATGTGATGGAGTTACTTCTTTCTGAAATGTGATCTGGACTTGAGGATTATGTCTGCTTTTCAGAGAGACAGGTGGACTCTTCAGCTGCATTTAAAAGTATTCCTGATTATCAGGCAAAAAGACTTTTTTTGTTTGGTTTTTCTTTTTCTCAACTAGGAACATTTAATCTTTGCCAGTTTAAAAAAAAAAGAAATAAAAAAGGTTATTTATCAACTGCCTAAGGAATTCATTCAGGGAATGGAAAGAGAGCAGCACTGAAGGTCAGATACTTGCAATTTGGGTTGGAAGTTTAGGGACAAAGCTGAATAAATTGCTATTGCTTGCTCATTGTCTAGCAGCCAGATCTCAGACCAGTCTCCTGGTAAAGAAGACCTCTTGTATTTATTTTGGGAGAGGGACATTTTCCAGTGGGAAAAGTATTAAGGTGTAACAAGATTATCATATATCAGTCCTCATATTTTATTCTGCCACTTTTGATGCACCTGGGAAATCAGAATAAAAGTAGGCACTGCTTTCATCCTTTGACTCTTTCAACACCAACCACTAAAATATGAGCTGAACAACTAAATGCGTCATGGAACAACTCTATTATACAATGTAAACTCAGTTATACAACAAACAGGCAAAAGTATGAAATAACTATAGTGAGTTGAAATTCATTTGGGATCAACTGGAGTGAATCACTCATTATCTCCAGGGTAGCTATTCTCTCTCCATAGAGCTGCTCTCTCTCAAATCTTTTTATTTAATGAACATTGATATTGGTACATAACAGCACAGTTTTAAGTAGAATATAGCTCCAGGGAGAGACAGGGTTTGGCACGTCTGGTTTATAACCAGAAAGAAAAGCTGTTACAAAGGAAGCTGAGTTACAAAATGTGGTCAGGTTTGTCAGCAGCCAGTAGTGCCTTTCAGATCACAAACAGCCCTAGGATGCCAGTGAGGAAGGACACCTTGTTTGAGCATCAGCTGAAACAGCTCCTGTGCACGCATGCCCACCTCCCTGCTGAGCCAGCAGGCTCATGGAGGGAGAGGGACAAGATGCTGCTACCAGTGCCACTAGCACAGGAAACTACACAGAGGCACTGAGAATTCCTTAAGGATCTAATTTTTTTTCAATAATTAAATAGAAGACCTGATGTCCTGAACAAAATTACAGCTTCAGTATTATCACCCTGCCTAAATTACATTTCAGTTGTCAACTGTACAAATAAGTTTGTTGCAAAATGCTTTGTATTCTTCATTTCAGAGGGGTGCTATGTTTCTATGTGCTATGTTGTATCTAACAAAATCTCATTAGTATAATTATCAAGTTATATTGAATAATTTATGTTTTTAGTGATTTCCAACAATTAAACATCTAGAGAAGCATTTCTATTTCATAATTATTAAAGGATCAAATAACTCATACAGAACAAATAGTTTTAGCTGTGCAGTGGCAAAAATCAGCTTTGCAGTTTTCAGGCAATCAACATACACCCGTGTGTAAGCAGGTAACTGCTGTCAAAAGATGAGTTCATGACCACCCTTACTGCCCAAAATTTTGCTTGAATCAGAAATGATAAATTCTGGTACTTCTCCCCAGTGAAGAGTTCCTACAGGGATTTCAGCTTTACTGCACTATGGCTTAGTTCCTTTCCATGTGAAGAACAGGAAGTAACATCTGCTTTCCAAAGGGGTTCTCAGGATTTTGGATTTAAGATTCTCTGTTCAGGTGCAAAGGAGAACGTGTTGCAGGCTTCTAAAAATCTTTCAACACAGCATGTACAGAAGCTGGAGGAAACAGAAATCTGCCTCTGGCATACTCTGACATGCAAACTGTGGACACGTGCTGTTATGTCCTTTGTCTTTTTAGATGGATTTTAAGGAGATGTTAATATTTACCGTCTGAAGCCCAAGTTTATATCTCTCTTTTATCTGCTTATTAATAACATTAAACTGTTTTAGAATTGTGCTCCCTGCATTAGTTTACTGGAAAGGCTCTCACTTCAGGCTATCTTTGCACTTTGGGCTTTGTTCAGTCTGGACACTATATGTCTGAGCTGAATCAATCCTCTGAAAGCCATCTCTTTAAGTAAACATGAAGGGTTCATATTGTAAATATGCCAGTTTTAGTGTGAAGGCTCACTCCTAGTCTTTACTAAAATATATAAACATTGGGAAGAACTGGCAATTTCCTAAAATAGGTGAATCACTGTAAGAGGAAAGTGAATGATCATTTACAATGAATTAAAATCTTAAAACCCATAATTCAGAAATGTATTATTGATTAGCAAAAAGGTTTCTCTTTTATTAATTTTCAGTGACTTTCTAGGATATCCACTATCAGGAAGGAAGTATTTCCCAGTTTCCAGGTGCTCTTGCCTGTTTACCCAGCTGAGGAAAACCTACGGCATAGTAGGATCTTATCATCACAGGCACTTTATGAAATGTCTTAATTACCTCAATTTCCTATAGCTTCTTTCACTTTCCAGATGATTTAGAGCTGCAAACAAGGCTCCCATAAGACTTTATAAAGACTCTGCTCACGACACCACTTAAATATGTACATGACAGCAAGTCATACTCTTTCTAATAATATCAAATATTTAAAAATATACATTATCTGAGATTAGACAGTTGAAATGTATTGTTAATGGGTTTGTGCATTAAAGGCGTGAGGACTAATGACAGGCGAGGCAGATCAAACAGAGGTTTTTCCTGACACTCCAGCTCTGAAGAACTCAAATGTGGATAAGACTGTTATGTAAGATAGGCTTTTGGATATCACTGAAGTGCTTTACAATTAAGACTGAATATTAATAAAAGATTTAAACTGAAAACCTCCAGCTATTAGAAGGATTAGTACTTTGCAGTGGGCTAGGGGAATACATACAGTGTCAAAGCCATTTTCTCGGTTGTGATCAAAGGCAGAAAAGGCTGTGACAGAAACAACATCTTAGAAGAAGGGGAATAGAGCTGCAGCATCACATAACAATACTGATGATTAATAATAACAATAACAGCAGCAGCAGCTACTTGTGCAGAAGAAAAAAGACAAAACTTAGGAATGGAGCCTAGAGACTCTTGCTCAGCAATGTGCCCTCTGACAGAAGGTATCTGCACAAGAAGAGAAAAGCATCTGCTCATTTACACCCCTGTGGCTTATACTGGCTGTCCTGGGAAAAGCATGTGAGAACAGAATTCCCTCTTGGTACTTTTGTCACTCAGTGGTGATGTCAGCTCCTCACACCAGAGCAGCACCAAGAGAAATGAGTGTGGATGTTTACAGGGGTCAATGCTACATAAACAAACTGAGGTATATTAGATTTATTTTCTGGAGATTGATAATATTTTCCAAAAACAATATCTCAAGGAAGTGCCCTAAAGGGTATTTATTTTGAGAGCCTGGGCCATTTCTCTGTGAATCTCATCAGAGCAATTGTTCCCATAATTTCGCTGTGTTCTACTGAAATATCAGGTCGTAATACACCATAATCAGGCAAATAGTATTGGCGGCATTTTGAATATATTTCTTACTTACAAGGTGTCCTCCTCTTGGAAGAACCTGGAGACTGACCCCCTCTGCCAGCATGTCATTCCCACACCATGACTTCTAGTGCAGGGACTGCCTGTAGCATGTTCCCTCCCAGGGCATAGCCATGGCCACTGTGACTGTAAATGGTTCAGTTGCCACGCTCGGGAGCAGGAACACGGCAAAAGCCTTCATTGGGTTAAGTAGAGACAGCTGGAAATGCGTCACTAATAAGGAATAACTTTGAAAGCAGTTTGGGTGCAGAGGGATTAAGGAATGCCAGATGGTATCAGGAATAAAAAGATGCCAAGCGGTGTAACTTCAACAGAAAAGAAGTTACTGAGATGTTCTGAAGAGCTGAAAGTCTGGAAATACAGAAGGCAATTGGGAAATCATAAATTGCATGTGTATGTGCTATGAATCCATATTTATTTAAAATCCATGTATGCCAGTAAAAAGGAAGACAATCAGAAGCTTTATTTTTCTTAATACTCAATTTTGATGCATTTGAAATGTTTAAGAGGTTCCAGTCAATTCTGGCAGTGACTCTTTAGAAATCCATATACATGATGAGATAGTGCACTTCACGTAAAAATGAAATGTTAAGACTTATTTTCTTTAGGCAAATATAAAAAAAATAAAGTGAAGCTGAAGAAATGCATGTGCCTGGCTGATTCTTACCTTTTCAAAGATTACTAAGGGGTGTCTCTCCCAAGAATTTTTTAGAAAATCCAAATTAAGGTCTGTCCTCCTAATAAGGGAATTTATTCACCTTCAAAATTTTCAAAAATGATAGAAGGTCAAAGAACCAGCCTCTGGCAGTCATCCAGTCCAAAATTAAGTGCAAGTCAGATCTAAACTCCATGAAAACACAAAATATGCCATACAATAGGTCTGAGAGATGTAAGCTCAAAGATCAAATATGGAGAACCACACATGATTTATGATAACCGGGATGAACTGAAAATATATTTGGCATGCAGAAGAAGCCAGAAATGTCATGGATCAGCTTTGCACATTCTGCCAGCAGCAGCAGAGCTTGCACAACATGGACAAGACCTCTGCAGTGCCACCTCCAGTGAAATGTTCATAAGGAAAAACTCAGTGTTGCAGTGGGCAATGAATATGCTATCAGCTTGAAAGGAAATAAAACATTTATTACATTGAGCAATGGCACACGAGTACCATGCTAGATGCAGTCTTACATGCAATTAAAAAATAAAACAACAAATACAGCAAGGAATATCCAAGTAAAATTCAGAGATGACACTGATAAGCGTGTCACTATTAAAGAGCTATAGAGACTAGATACATGAGTAAATAGGAGACTGAAAAGCATTTCAGGGTGGTGGAAAGACTATAGTTGAGTGTGCTAGAGGCACAACAAGCCCTAGACTTGAGCCAATGGCAGCACAGGTAGGAAAGTTGGTATAACATGGAATGCAGAGAAAAGCTTGATACTGATTTTACAGCTGAAAGACACCAGTCATATCTCTCAGACTTTCCAGTAATGGAAAAGTCTCAGTCACTAAGTAAATAAGACAAGTGAAGAGAAAACCCAACATGCTGCTTTCTCAGTGGTACTGACATTGTATTCTGTCACTGTGGATAACTTCCAGACTCCTCACTTCAACGATGTGGTGGAAATCAGTATTAAAAAAAGCTATCATTTATTGGCAAATCCTGTTGATAAAACTGTTGCAATTAGATGCTAATGAGACTTGCCTGTACCTTTGCTGTAACAATCAACTGAAGCCTTCAGGCCAATAGTATCTATTGGTTCATAAATTAATGTCCTCTTCCACCTAACAGACTTTGCATCATTTTATTAATGAAGTTCCAAAGTTCATTACCACTTCAATTTATTATCCCTGGCTTGAAATCTTGAGGATTATCGACAAAGTTGAAATAAAGATACAATTACAAGTAAGACTATATTAACTAGATAAATCTTGAAGTACTGTTACTGTATTTACAACTAAAACTTCCACACATACTCTATGTATAATTTTGAGTATTTATAATGTAAAATAATAGTCTCTGATGCAACATCTTAGAAAAATACACTAATAAAATAGGGCTTCTCACCTGTCGACAATGTATTTAATAAAATAAAAAATGAGAACACATACTGAAAACCCCTAAAGTTAGAAGAGGAACTGGGGGTTTGAAATAATATAAAGAGATAGATAAAAAGGAACAAACTTGCAAGTTACACCTTGTAGTCCCCAGATCCACCAGCTTTACAAACATGACACAATAGGGATCATCATTTATGATGATCAGTAACTCTAAACAAATACTCACAGGAGGCTGTGGACAGAGGAAGTTGTCCTAGAAGATAGGCATATGCTGTAAAGAAACAGAATACATTTCCAACTCCAGGAACAAGATTTTTGCCTTGACTGACAATGTGACAGCTTGGGAGCAGTTATAATAAGTTGAAACAACTTAATCTAGATATGGTATCACCAAGTGGACTTAGCACAACCTAACAACAGTAGTTTTATACATTGGCAGACATCATCAACTTTATGCCACACTCTAAATACTTCAGAGAATAATGAGGATATTTAGCTTTTATTAGTTATAAATCCTTATTAGATTTAAATTAGATCAGAGCTGTGTATCATAGAGTGATTGTTTTGTAAATTTTGATGAGAATGATCTGGTTTGAATAGAAGGGTGAGATACTGAGCATTTAAATAGTTTAGCCTCCCAGACACAGGAACTCTGTGGAAGAAGCCCAGCAGAAACACATGGTCATTGAGCAGCTGAAATTCTGACTGATTACTGAATGTTATGCAAGCAGAGCCCCTGCAGAGCTCCCTGCAGTGATTTCTGCTGGCAAGAGAACCTGGAAATTAATTTAAAATTAATAAAATTAAATAAAATTAATATTAATTAAATAAATTGAAGAAAACTCAAAAAGTAATAAAAAGAAACACTTTTCCATTACAATGGCAGTAGGGTGAATTGTACACATGTTCAAACAAGATGTCAATGCTAAACACTACTGATTACCCAAATAATTCTTCAGTCACTAACCACATCCCTCAGCCTGTTGTCTCACTCCCAGTGAGAGCTGGGAAGGATGAAAGTTTTCCCACAGTTATTCCCTCCAGTCCAGTGCTACTCCTGGAAGCACAGTATGGTCATATTATCTGAATCCCCACTTGCTGCAGAAACATTGATCTGGAACATTGCATCCTGTACCCCTTGGAACAGCAAATGTTTTACAGGTCCTCCTGTGACCCAAGAGCCAGGAGGACAGCATGGGGGGAGTCAGCAAGAAAGCCCTTAATGAAGAAATGAAATAGGTCTCCCTTAGAGAGGAGGCTTACTGGAGTGTAACGAAAACAAGCCCCATCCTCCTCCCCTGTGCACACATACACACACCCTAGAGGCTTTTGCAAAGCCACAGGAATGGAAATAATTTTGTTTGAATCCATCAAGCATTAAAATCCGTTCGCTGAGGGATTGAAGTGAAAAATGAGCCGGAGACAGGAATTAGAAGCTCACCGCCTGGGCTGTCAAAAGGGATTTTCCCCAGATAGAAAACAAGCAATTGGAAATGCAGGGAAGTAAATCCTTTCAGGCTCCTACATGTATGAACACTCTTGGTTTCCCCCCCGCCCAGCCCTCTTGGTTCTGGATTCATGAAGTCAAACCTGGACACATCTCCTTGTGCACTCTCTGGTCAAACTTACCATCCTTGGGATCCCCTTCCAGGGGTCTGCTCAAGAATATTGAAATCCTCAGGCCAAGTGGAGTGATGAGACACCCAGGGGAGCCAGCTGCACTTCCATACTCATGTACTCGTGGCTAACCAAAGTGCCAAAGGGAAGACAGGGCAGCTGCTAAAAGGATAAACCAGCGGCTCTAAGAACCATTTTATCTACCATGTAAAATTTGCTGAAGATGAGGAGCAAAACTGACATTCTAATTATAATCATTTATGAGTTATAAGCACTTTAGTTTACCCCTCAAAAAAAAACCAAAACATAAAACACTGCACCTCATGTCACTGAAATATGGTCTCTTTTTCTCAAGACTGGTACAAATATCTCTGCACCAGTTACATTTTGTTGATGTTTCAGAAGTTTATTTGCAATCATAAAAGCCAAATGCCTACTTTTCCCAAAATGAAACAGACATTACAGAAAATAATGTGGCAGCTAGGAAGAGTTTGGACCACAGTGCAGAGGCAACCTCCAGTCCAGGTCATGAAGTGCATGTCACATTCACTTATCTCTGCAGTCTTACAGCTGGACTTCAAGATATAAATTATCAGTGCAGCACTGTTTGGGTTATGCAAGGTAGACTTCCCCTTTCACTTGTTGCCAACGCTGAAAGCAAGAATTATTATCTTCTGAAGATAATCAACACAACCCACTGTAAAAAGGCTACTATAGCATTGGGTCCATAGCACAGGGATGTAGGGCAGCCAAAAGAGAGACCACTGAGGAAACCCATATGGATCTACCAAATGGCCTTAACACAGAGTGTTTACACTGATCAAACTGTGCAACAGCTGCACACTGCTGAGCCAATTGTCTACTGAATGAAGAACAGAGAGGAAGAAAGAAGTAAAGAGGAAAAAAAAGAGAAGATGAAGGTCCATATGCAGCATTTAAACTATGGGAAGAAGCAACAGAGTGGAGACAAGGAGCCATCTAACTCCAGCCCAGTTCCAGACATGCATGCAAATTGGTTTAAGAATAGGATAGAGGTAGAAAAATAACAAGGTAGGCATTTATACAACAGGATCCCTGGTGCTTTGTTTGCTTTGAATTCAAAAGCCAGTTAAGAGAACAGAAACTCAAAGAAGTTTAATTTGACATAAAGTTTTTATGCGTGCTAATATGCTTCACGATAAAGTCCAGAGTTACCTAGATATAAAGACATACACATTTGTAGCAAATATTTTCTTTAACACATGCTGTCCTCTGCTGTTGTGTAAAATGCTTTCCTATTGTACTGTGACTCTAATAATAACACAACCACTTAGGTGGTGTTTCATCACTATAGATCCCACTGTGCTTAACCCAGGAGGTATCATTATCTCCGTTTCACATGTGGAGTCATGGAAGCACCTAAAGATGAAATGAGTCCACAGCAAGATCAGGAAACCAGCTGAAGTTTTATAGTGTTAGCTTGTATAGAAGAAAAGCCTCAGGAGGTTTAAATGGGATTTGCTGACAGCATAAAGCCTGTTTGAAAACACCCATGACAAGAGTTCATCTTAATGGTTAGTCAGGGATAAACATGGACAAAGAAAAGATAGAGGTGATAATGCTACGGCCACGAGTCAGAAAGAATCAGCAAGTGTCAGCTTCGAAGCTACAGCAGAAAGAGTTTGTGTTTTGTTCACACTGATGATATTCACAGTTGTCTCCCTGCTCTTTGAGAAGCTGATGAGTTTTCACCAGAATCTTGCAACAGGACCACGGCATCCAGACAGCTGAGCAAAAGGCTTGGGAAAGATGCTGGCTGAAGTCAGCTGGTGGCTATGTGGCTCTAGGGACAATATTGGGGTGAGGGTTGATCTGTATCTGGAAAGCCTTATGTGCCATCCCCATTCTTGTCCCCTTCCTGCTGAAGATGCTGCTGCACTGAACCTGAAAGGTCTGGTTATAAATAGCTTCTCCCTGCAGCTCCTCAATGAGCCACTGAGGCGGAATGAGTCATCTCTGCCAGCTCCGTGGCCCCCCCAAAATGACTGCGTCAGGTTGGGAGTGTGGCTGCCAAACACAGTGGTACACACTGTTCTCTCTCAAAGGGCAGTGGCCTTGGGGGACAGGGACACTAAACAATCCAGATCTAGTCATTACTCATAAGCACCCAAAAGCCATGGTTGCTTTGTGAATAATGTAACATCCATCAAGAGGGCTTAGAAATGTACACTGGCACTTCAACCCCCTTTGTCCACATCATTATCCACACCATTCTGGTTCTCAGCTTGAACTTCTAACCCATTAATTGATTTGTTATGGAAATGATTGAACAGATCTCTGAGAGTGAACTTCTCATTCTGATTACAAAGAACTTTTTTCTGACCAAGATTTGGTGACATTGTTCAGCAATTGGGCTCAGCAACAAGCAAGTGAGCTGACAAAGCCCTCACCTCTAGGTGAGGTGTACTACTAGGCGCATCTCAGTATTCCCTGTGATAAAATAACATGAGAATTTTAACAAGAAAAGTCAGACTTGCTTATTCCATTGTGAGAGAAATTAACCCAGCTGACAGACAGCTGTATCTCTTTTAGTACTGTTGCAGGAAAACAGGGTGTGATTGGTGTGATTTCCTGACCTTGCACAGGACACCAGGTGCCCAGAGTAAAGAAATTCTAATGATTGTTTGTTCATGTTGACTTTATTCAGACACAAACTGAGTTCTCCTGAAATGTGTCCTTTCTCAAAACTACGATAATAAAGATAGATGTTTCAGGAATTTTAGGATAAACACCTAAGTAAGTAAGTAAAGCACAAGTCCTAGTCAAGAAAATCACAGTAATTTACTGTGCTTATCAGGGACTGAAGGGGTTGGGCATGAATACTTAACCACGGGGGAAATAATTTAAACAAATAATGGGTTAAAAGGAAGAAAAAGAATATCAGGAAGGGAGGAAAATACAAAGTCAATGCTAAAGAAGAACACAAACAGGGTCCTGAAGCCAGTATTATTGTTCTTAAAAAAAAAAAAAAAGCACCAGAAAGCAAGATTTTGAGACAGAACATGAGGAAATCTGCTACATTTCTTTCATGTGGATAGTTTAAGACAATGTGATAAAAATGATTCTTGTATGTTTTCCATAAACTAAGTTTAATGGCTGTATCATGTTGCTCACTCAAGCATTGTGTGAGAAAGCAAGCTCTGGACTACAGCAAACACAATCAACATAATTGAACAGCTCAGTAAAAGTCAAACATTTGCAAGCAAAATCTTGAAAAATAAAATACACAAATAGCTGTTATTTGAACAGAAAACAAGTAAGGGTGATGAAAATCCACACAAACAGAATAAACAGAGCAATGTATTTCAGTTCTCTCCGTTTGCCAGCCTTCAGTGCTGCTGTCAAGAGCAATATTCCCCAGCCCTGTGGCCCCTGCCAGTGGTTCCCAGCACTGCACTCTGTGGTGGCAGAAGGTAAGCCTGTGTTCAGGTCATACTGTGATGTAAACAATGACAGAGCTTGGCAGACTTTTTGCTACCAGCTGAGTTATACAGTGTTGTCTGAACAAAGGCAGAGGATGATGCAGCTTTACATGAGCTGCCTCTTCGCTTTCCCTCCAGTTTACAATTCATCATGAAAGCAACAAGATACATTATGTTAAAAGTTAATGACTTTGTTCTGATAGAGTTTTAAAACAGACCTACTCTGGAATTTTATAGGTTCATCATGTGCAGCTTCATAATTTTTATATTCATGTCAGGGAATATTTTATCTTCCATGATTTGTTTTTCCTAAAGAGAAGTGATTTACTCCATAGAAGAATCTAAACCTTGAAAAAATTCCCGTCCTGCCTTCTACCACCTTCTTAGCACTTAAAAGTTATTTACTGGTACCTGGCTCTCATCAAAGGATAATTCTCCTTTCTGCTACTACCTCTAGCCTGTCTTCCCTTTCCTCATTATTACCTTTTCCCTGTCTCCGAACAAGGATACAGAGAATGATACCTGTTTTCTCTTGAAATGTTCCCATATCAGTAAGCAATAACACAAAAGCCTCACTTTGCTACTTTTCAGAAACTTAATACTTTGGTCTTTTGCTGTATTTGAATCTCAGAGCGAGGTATTTTATCCATAGCTGTAGTCCTGTTACTTGCCACTTGAATACAGAGATAGCAGCCAGTACAAGATTCAGGACATATTGTTCATTTGAAAGGTACAATTCCAATTACTTCCAGAGGTATGACCACTGTACCCAGAGGGAGCATCTGTCCTAACAATACCTGTGAATGCCAATGGCAAAGGCTAGAGTGACAGTTCTATGGCTAAGAGAATGGTACTTAAGAAGCACTATATATAGTTTATTTAATGAGCAAGAAAACAATTAATAAAAAGAAAACTAGGAATATGGGAGGCAAGAGCCTTAGTAAAGGCCAAGATCCTGATGGAAGAGGGAAATGCTAATGAAATACAGTTTTTTGCTTTAAATATTTGTAAAGGCTGATACATCCCAAAATACCCTGTAGGACATTAAAAAATCCCAACAAAACAATTCCACCAACACATGTCCTAATTGCCACAGGACTGTGAGCCATCTTCTTGTCACACACAGCAAACTAAAGGTACTGAAACCAATGGGAATGAAACAGCTACTGCTAGAGAAGGATGAGAATTTTGATAGAGCAGCTGAGCTATATAGCTGCTACTGCCTGCAAGGGGCTGCCACTTGCTACCATCAGACAAGAAACAGTTGAACTGGTGCTTGCAGGTTCCTATCTATATTCTTTCTTACCTGAGACCAGGTACCTCTCCAACCTCCAGGTCTGTTTCTTCCTCATCGATGTCATTCTTTGGCTACTCTGAACAAGGGGAATTCCAGCTCCTAAAGACAAAAAGTGAACAAGCAATTAGCTCAAATATATTGGTGAGTTCTCTGTCTTTTAGACTAGGATTGTTCAAAGTTTTACACATATTTCGTAGAAAAGCAAGCCTTTTAAAGTCCTAGAGGCTTCTGCCAATCTCTCAGAAATTTATGCAGACTTTCCTAAACATCCCATGGGAGGATGTTTTGTGTTTTGTCTCAGCTTGTGCAGTTTCCCACAAAGGGCACCGTGTACAAAGTGAACAGAGATAACCAGGAGTTTTTCATAAGCAACACTTCCTTGCAATAGACAAAAATTCATACCCATCACGTTCCAAACACTACACTTGAAAACTGACCAAGAAAATATTTAAACTAAAAACTTTGAGGAGCAGGGGAAGCAGTTAAAAAATTCCACCTCAGCCCACAGCAGGTTCAGGTAACAGTAATGCAGGACCCATAATTCAACTCTAATTTCATTCTACATTTTTTCGTCATCATAATTTTTTCTCCTTTCTGATCCACTGAATCTACTTTGCTTTCCTCTCTGCCTATTCTACTGCATTGAGCAGAGATGTAGTAACTATGCAACAAGATTTTTTCTTAAATTGCAAGGTGGAATGATTAAAATGGGTGTATGAACTGAAGAAAAATGCTCCTGATGGAACTAAAAAGTTAAGCACAGGTAGAAAGATGCTGATGCTCAATGTACATCCAGTTGCTTGACCACAGTGTACACAGGAAATGCCACAGCTGAAGTGCACTGTCATCCAACTCAGCTATAGCTGACTGGGACTTCAAATATTGGCCAGGACTTCAAATATTGACCAGGACACAGCATTTATATTTGCTGTCTTTGTTATTTAACAGAAAAGTATATTCCTTTTAGCCTGTCTGGACATTTTGGTTTCTCTTAGGATGCAGTTTAGAAAAGAAAAATAAAAAGCTGAAGAAACTGATTACTGTGGGTAGGAATATGGAGGAGGTCACCATATGTGTAGGATAAATATCCTCCTATTGCAAACTTGTATCAGTCAGTCACCATCATCTGCTCTGTGGGATAAAAATGCCTCAGACACTGTGTACTCCAACATCAGAATCGCCCATCTAATTTACAGTGCTTACTGCTGTTCAGCAGGATCAGCATGAAGATTAAGGTGATTTCTTGCTCTTTTGCCAATTGCTATTTCCTTTCCTTTATTTTTCTTTTTCTTCTTTTTTTTTAATATATAATTGAATGTTCACCTCCTCCCTATCCCCACTCTTAAAACTCTGAAGAGACATCAACAGAGTCATGGGATTCACAAAGGAACTGATTATGCCAGGGTTAGGAAATTAGATCGCTCTGCAGAATTTTCAGCAGATGCTCTCCAGTACTGCTTTTATGCCCATCTTTCATTGATTTTGTTCTACAGTATCAAAAGTGCACTGTAGGCCCCCATCTGAATCTAGTGCTAATGCACTGAACAAAAAATCTCTCTGTCCCAAGGGAGAAGAGAAGGAATGGGTAAAAAATCTTTCTGCTCTGTGTACCTTCTCTTGTTTCTTTCCCACACTCGAGTCCCCCTTGTCCCCTCACCTGGGTAGTGGGTTAATCTGGCCTGCAATATGATGGCTTTAAACTGAAACTCAGTCCAAACCTGGCTTTTCAATTTCTAAAGCTCTGGAACGGAACAGGCAGGAGGTAAGAGCATCCCAGAGGAAGCAAGGCTTCTCTGGCAGAGCTGCTGCAGCAGCAAAGCTATTAATAAATGTTTGCAATCTTTTAATCGCTCTTCTAAATTGCCATCGTGTTCTTGCAAACCCCATAGTGTGTCAGTGCAGCTGCCTCCTCCCGCCTGCCTCCCCGTGTTCGTGCATGTGAGTGAGGGGGAACATCAGGAACATGCTCAGATCCAAGGGCTGCTGCAGCATTAGAGAGAAACGATTTTGACAAGTGCCTATTTAAATCTTCCCGATTCCAAAGGAAGCAGCCCTATTAGTTACATCTATGAACCATATTTGCACCTGGTTTTCCTCCTCCAGCAAGTCCCACCTCCTCGATTAAGACACTAAACTTTTTTTTTTATTAAAGTATCACATCTGATCAGTCAGGCTTGGGACCTGCCACCCAAGATGCCATGTCTTGTGATGTGATAGCACTGCAGTCTCAATCACCAAGTAATCACTCTGGCTTAAGCAAAGATATTCTTGGCCATGGAATATTTTTGTACACTTTGAGACCCACTATGTAGCCAATAGTCACCAAGGTACAATAGAAACATATTGCTCTTCAGGCTTTTCTACAGGGTCAATTAGTCAGAATGTAAGTGGACTGGAGAACTGTGATCCTGTTCATGGTAAGAGATAACATTGCAGGATGAAAAGGATTAATACTTTTAAATAAATTGTCTATTTGCCTCTTCATGTTTCTAAAGCATATCCATTATTGTCCGAACAAGGATATAGCAAACAAAGCTACCTTCTAACGTCATGGTGGAGATCAGCTTAATCCTTTCTCTGTTCCCTCCCCCAGCTCAAACTCTCATCTTCATCCTAATTATAATAGCATTTGAAATTATCATGGTTTAAAAAAAGATGCCAGCTTATATAATATTCTTATTGCTTATTAATGATTTCAGAAGGGAGAGCAAGTTGCCTTGCATTCTGGGAATTATGCAAACCAAGGCTCAGCCATACCTTGTTGGACTCCACCAGCTTCTTATTTGGAAGCCTGATGCATGAGGATTACCATGAATAACAGATGTTAAGGCTTTCAGTGAATGACAGGCCTGCTGCACATACTTGAACAAGAAGACATGACAGGCGTCACATTTCACAGTGATTAGCCTTGGGCACTTTTCAAAGGCAGAAGACTCGAGGCAAAGTGACTTTAACCGCCCTGCGAGTGTGATAATCCCCTCAGCACAGCCTGAGGAGTTTGGTTGCTGTTCGGCATGGCAGCTTATGAATAATGATACAGAGAACAGCAGACTGCATCAGTGGCACGGTTACTCGGCACTGACAGCCACAAAGACTGTCTGCTTGCACAGGAAGTCCTTAAGTCCATTACTTAATCTAAGTTACTTATACCCTGTCCTCAAAACATCACCTCCTCTATAAAGCTATAATGTGTGAAAGGCACCAAAGAGCTGAACTTGAGATTTAGTACCTGTCCTTCAATTTCCTGTCTTTGTCACTGTGGTAGCTTTCTGTTGGAGAACATGGGATGGAGTAGGAGGGAACATTAACAGGAGCAGGAGCTCTGTATCCATGTTATAAATTGCTGCAATTTTATTTTAAAATGAGCTTCAATACGAGATGACACCACCCGTCTCTGATGCTAAGAGACTATTAAAAGACTAATGAAGTTACTTGCCCCCACACTTACAGAGAAAGACCTGCACCCTGCAAGTCCCAAAAATAAAAGAGCTTAGTATGTATAATTTAAGTAAATTAATTAAATAAAATCATTCTAAAATGATTTTGTTACTGTCTGTGATCTGACTCACAGGTGCTGATCTTACAATTCTGGATAACATTATAATAATAGAGAAACAACAGAGAGTATATATTCTTTTTCAAGTAATAGCAATATTTATCAATGTAGCCATATACATAAAAATGTTGAGAGCTGAAATTGAACGTATATTTTAGAGGAATCTAATAAATATTCAAAATCATAATTTTATGCTTTTAAAAAAATCCTAGCTCTTATAAAATAAAAACTTAACATTAATTGATTGAATACCTGTCCCTCTGTGTGCCAAAAACAAAGCTGAGAAAATTTGTGGTTTGGCCAAGTGGTTGGGGTGGGAAGAGGGAAGCAGAAGAAACAGAACAAGTTAAAAGAACCAATGCATCTTCTGGAAACAAACTGTGACATCTAAAAAATTTCCCATGCCAGCATCTTCAGAAATAATCAGGGATGTTCTGCAGACAGTGCTGGACATTAAATTGCAATGCTGCAAGTGTGGTGCTATTGCATCAGCAGGGTCCCTCCCTGGCATTTACCCTGAAAATGGTGTCCCTACAGTGCCAGTTTTGGTCTTGGCAAAGAGAAGCCACACTGCAAAACCACTGGCTTCTACAGGATAAAAGTCTTGCTATTTCTACACATCCTACACAGAGGAAAAAAACCCCACACATAACTGGTTCCAGCTTAGCTTCTTGACCTGTAAGGAGGTTCTGGTTTTAAGCTACACACAGTCCACAATAATTGCTGATGTAATTGCTGATGTGTCTCACATTCTGTCTCTACACCATCTTGTGCCTTGCTGGCTGGAACAGTGGTACTTGGCTTGGCACGGACACGTGGGCAGCCCAGGGTGCTGACATAGAACAAGCATATGCTGAAATGTGGGGGAAAGTGAGCTCCCTTAGGAAAGATGGAAAATGAAACCAGATGCCACCAATACTGAGAGAGAGAAGAAACCAGATATGATCCTTTAGATGACTTGATGAAAGCTGCTCATGTTCATAGACTCTAGGACCAAATTCAGCTCTAATTAAGTCACTAATGTTACAGGGAGATAAACATGATCTTTTATGCATCACAGGTATGAAACAGGAACACAGAAGGTCACATAGAAACAACTCCTTGAGTTCCACCATGAACACTGTGGAATTTTCCTGAGGAGGCCTGAGGGATGTACCCTGGGTCAATTCCCTCCAGTCATCTCATTGTGGCAGATGCTATCAAGCACGGAGAAAAGGTTCTTATGTGCATCACCAGGAGCTCTAGCTTGGAACCAACCAGCAGCAGGCAGAAGGCATCTCAAATGTAGCTCAAACTCCTGTGCCCTCAAGGCAACTGGTGGCAACAGCTTTGAAAATCCAGCAAGATATTTTTTTTGTTTTCTTCAGTCTTCACGGTGCATATAGCTAAAAAAAGTGGCAAATGTTGACACTCTGACTCACATGCAAGCACATCTTTAGAAAAAAAAACTGAAAAAAAAAATTGAAAAAGTCCTAGCAAGCTTCCCAAAATAGGCCAGATGCTCCCAGTGCTTTTTGTCTTCTCTATTCTGTAACAGCCATTGCCTCTGGAAATCTGTTTGCATTTACCGCATTTGTGAGCACCCCCAGTCAGCACAGCAGAAACAAAGTCACTCTTGATTCTCCCCACCCAAATCACAGCACACACTGCACCCTACTCTGCTTTTGAGGGGCTTTCACTTGCTGTGCTGGGCTGTGGGATGCTGCAGCTAAAATTGGATCTAGGCAAGGACAGACGGGTAGGGAGGTCTCTGTCAGAGTGGGTCAGGCAAAGAGCTGAGACCCGCGTGCCCCAGCTAGGCAGTGACTGACACACTCCTTGCACCAAGCTGGCACCAGCACAAGCTGAGGCCCTGCAGCTGCCAAGGGGGGCCTTGGCTGTACCCCACTGAGCAGCTCCAGAACAGCCCCCCTTCTCCCCTGCACGCGCTGCCCCTGCCCAGCCAGAGCCAGGCAGCAGGCATGCATTATATAAGGTTGCTCCAGGATGCCTCAGCACTGAGTGATGGATACACTGGAAAATGTTTTTCATTGCCTCCCTCATCAGGGAGACCAGTGCTCTGCGGAAGACTCTGATCCCACACTGCTCCTAGGCTGCTGGAGTTAAACATAAAGCCATGTAAAGAAAGGATTATTCAATATGCAACAACATAAGCAGATACATCTTACTGTAAAATAGGGCCTTGGCTTAATCTGCTCATGGGAATTCAGGGGAAAGGAAAAGCAGAGAGCAAAGATCTGCAAGATGACAGCAGCACCAGACACATTGTTTTTGTTTCAGAGTGGCCCCTACACCAATTCATATGTGAATAAGGTTACTCAGGTGCCATACGAGTTTCTGTTATCTCTTTTATTATATTGTCTAAGTGAATAATAAGTCAATAATTTATTTGTAGCACTCCTTGAAGTAGATAAATGTCATTATCTTTATTTTGCCTGGAGAACTTAAAGGTCAGATTTTTATGCATAGGAAGGTGCCCAGCTCATACTGTAATTAAAGGAAGTTATATACCTTTATACCAAGTTATATACCTTATATACCAAAATATATACATATTTTGACAACAGAAATCATTTGGGCTGTTAGATATTTCAAGTTGCAGGCAAATCTATCCACTAATTTTATACAATTGAAAGTGCTCTGCTCTTGTAAAAATTCTCATTTTTCTTTTCTTTTTCAGCTAAATTTAAATATCTCAACACAGTCTCCACTCTGTCAGACACTTCTGCTGTCTAAGATGTACTGGTTACTAAAGAGTCATAGGTGTTTTTTTTTCTTTTTTTTCATAAGCTTCCTTCCCAGACAGGCAATCTCTCACTTTGTTGGGTTTTTTTTTGTTGTTGTTTTATAATACTTTCCCTTTGGTGGTTATTCCACAGATTTCTGGAAATTTACAGACAAAAAGTCTTACAGCATCCTCAGTAACAACCATCCCTTCAAATTGCACCTCCTGTTTCAGTGCATTCAGCACAGAACAAAACACGAGTCCTGTCTCGCAGGCTGCTCTGAGATCTGCTATGTCTGAAAATCCTGGTCTCAGGTGTGGGCTGGAAAGTGATTAAGACTTGCTGAGATCCTTCTTAAGTTTATGGCAGTCTTTGCCATAACATTATGGAATGTTGTAAGACTCCCTATAGGCAGCAAAAAGTTAAAATCCTGCTAATGCTACTGGAGTCTTTGTGAAGGAGCAATTTTTCAATTACACATAATTAATAGTAATTACCCTTTATCTTCAGAGACCAGAACAAAGAATAATTAATCCATCTTAACATCCCCGTTAAGGAGGTATTAAATATGGGGGTTTTACACAGCAGATTACATAGTAAGTTATCTGGTTCACAGCTGAGTTATGTGTTCCCTAATATGGAAAGGAAACAGAAGAGAATCCTGAACTATCTAAACTAATATTCTAGTTCTTGATTTATTTAATTAACTAGTTTGGAAGCAGCTGTTAGCTTCCTGCAGCAGCTTGCTGCAAATGAAGCGCGCTGACTACAGATCTCTCCTATAGAGCAGCAGTTTTACCATATTTGATAAATAGCAACATTCAAGTGGACAGTTTACTAATTTTTGACATATATCTATAAGGTATTTACACTTATCCCCATTGCAGAGCTGGAGAAAATGAAACTCAGAATTCTAGGTCCAGCTTCTCACTTGGCACATCACCTTTTTGTACTGCTCTTCTCTCACACTGTTTTTTGCTGCACATGGAGAGTCCTGATGCTGTGTTCATGCTAGACAGCACATGCCAAACTCACAGACACTTAATGCCCTTTATCAGATCTTAATATTTGGCTTCAATATTCAATGTGGCTTCCAATTTCCAATATCTTAATGGAAGCTCACCTTATAAACACACTGGATGTCTCTCAGAGCACATCTTGTTCTTGACTATTAAAAAAAAAATCAAAGAAATGTGAATTTACTATTTTGAACTTAAGCAGGTAGCCCAAGATCACACTGCCAGAGCTGAAAGAGGCTGCAAGAGAATTTGCTTCAAACACATGGTTTTTCAAGACAATTACTCCACGTGGCAGGATGACAGCAAAGACAAGGGCAGTGCTGCAGGCAGCACACAGGGCAGCTCATGGGGCAGCTCTGACAGACCAGCAGTCTCCCACCCATGACAGCTTGGGTGTACAGAAAGGTTATGATTAATGATTACAGGTTAGGGTGATAATAAAAGGGGATAGCTTTTAGTCTTATGTGTATTGATCTGAGGGAACCTGAACTCAAAAGTGAGGAGCAGAGAGACAGAAAATGAGGGAGAGTACAAATGAAGAGACCTAAGGGAGAAGAAGAATGTCCCAAATGTTAAATGAAAGCATCTGCATGAAAAGCTCCAGGCCAGCATGCTCACAGAATGCACTCTTCTGTCTCAGTGACCTTGTGAAGATAAACTGAACAAAAGGCTTCAGGCAACATCAGACAGGATTTAAGAAGCAGTTTTAATTTTAGCCAGATTGGTTTGTATTTTCAGTGCGGAGGTTATCCGGGGATGCAATGTGCATACAGTGGAACAAAATGTAGTTGTCTCCCCCAACTCTGCTACCACACCTGATGGCAAATTCAGTACTGTGCTTCCAGGGTGAAGCAAAAATCATTATTTTGGCTACACAGGGAAGATATAATTGTGGTATCACAAGGACAGAGTATCACAATGCATCCTAATTTACTCCAGAATGTAATTACTCAGCTACTTCATGCACAAGCAACATACCAGACCTATACTCCAACACAGTATGTGCTGATATGCCAGTTCTTTCCACTCACTTTACGTCCTTGATCTCTATATTCAGACTGACAGCTATGTACCATGAAGAACCTGCCTACTCCCCCTGTACCTTAGCTTCCTCATCTATAAAATGGATGCATTCTACCTAAAAAGAGTACAAGGATTCACTAAAATGTGTGTGTGTGTGTGTGTGTGTGTGTTATTGATTAAAATTACTAGTAATTTTAATTACAGCAAATACATACAAACCCTGGGAGCTGGCTGCACACAAGATAACATGCATTCATCACAGTCTATTGCAGTCTATTCCATACAAATGTATTCTGACCTGCAATCTGGAGATAAAGATGGCATGTAAATCCAAAGTGAGGGTCTAGACCTTCAAGCCTGTAGTAAAATATTAAATAATGAACGAAAATGGTAATAAACCCAACCCAGACTGATTTGCACTAGCTCCTCTGCAGGCACACTACCACAAATAGCAAAGAAAAGTTGAGAAAATGAGACCTCAGTACTCCTCCTGCACCTCTGTAGCACCACCACTTTATTGGACAATCACTGATGAACATCTACAGTGATGGAGAATCTTGTATCGAAAGTTCTCAAACTGCTTTACAAATTTTGTTTAATGTGTATAGATAGTGCATGTTATTTCCCCCTGTCCTTGCATGCTCTGTCCTCCATAACCTCTATTTGATAAGATATCCAAGGCCACACTGTCTCTCCCAGTCTGTAGGAGATACATCCATCCTTTCTCTTGGCAGGTCTCTTGACCCATTCTTCAATTTAAATAGCATTTTCTTATTTTTTTCTCTCGCAGACCTTTTCTTAGGAGACAGTTCTTTCCCACCTTGAATGTATAACTCACCATCACTTGCAATAGTTTCTTGAATCCCTGACACTGGAATCCATACAGCAGAGCTGGCAGAGGATGAGAGTGAGGAGATGGGAAAACAAAGGTGAAGATGTTGTAACCTTTTAGCCCTGTGCTGTCAGCTCAGCACCCAGGATGCCTGACTGGACTTGCACACCTTGTACTAACCCAGTGACTGTGCAGGGAGCTGTGGTGACTCAGGTCTGCTCTGCGCATCCTCCAAGCCAACAACAGGGAGCTAAGGCAATACCCGACGTGAAACGAAGCAGCACGGGGCTGTCTCACAACACTGCTCTGCACCACGTCTCTCCTCATCAGCCTTCTGGACCGAAAGCAGAGGCCTGTGCTGCACGCAGGGCCCAGCCTGCAGCATGCACAGTGCACACGTCCTATTGGATTACAGGGCAGAGTGCACTCACATGCTCTGCTTGTCAGAGCCCAGCGTGCCTCCACAACAAGGAAATAAAGGAGGGCATGGATAAAAGCAACCTGAGCAGCACAGGGCAACCCGAGCCCTGTCAGAAGGCAGGATGGGGGATGCTACCACAAACACAGGGGCAGCAGGGAAACATACCTGGCAGGCACACTGTAAGCCTAAGCTGGAATCTCACTCCACACAAAAAAAAAAAAAATCAATGGGAATCTTCATGGACTTTAATATTGTTCAAAAATGTGAGACTAGCTTATCACCTAGGAGCTCATGGTATTGACAAGTGGAACAGATTACAGTTAGATCCCTATTTGGATACTAAAACACAGAGCAATATGGCAAAGATCAATGCTATGCAGTCCTCTCATCGAGAAAATGCTTCTGTCTGCATTTAGCTTCAAAACTGCCCCCAGTCCCTTTGATCATGGCCCAAGAGAAAAGGTCTCTTAGAAGTCCATACTGGGCTTCGTGCTTTTTTCTCCCCAGGCAACTCACATTTTGCAGTTCTTATTAAAAAACATGACTTGAAAATGCGATCACAGGTGAAGGAGAAGAGTTAATAACAAGGGGAGAGAGCAGCAGAACAGGCATCTGTTTCAGAGGCCAGAAGTTTATCACCCAAGACAGGATTTCCACTGGGTTTATCATTGTTTTCTGTGTCTAGAATGAAGGTCATTAAAGATGTTTCCACTCTGAATTAGCAATGAGTTCCCAATTAATCTATACTGTCTCAGCACTCCTATGTGACTTGGCTCTAAGAACCTCGGTTAAATTCTTTCTCCCATCTCATATTCAGATATCTACCTCACACCTTTTCCCTTAATCCACTCATTCCCTTCTCCTCAGTTAATTCTCCTACCAGATCTTTTCAAAGAGCCCTCCCTGCTTCCACGACAGTGTCACACATTACAGTTTTGAACACCACTACAGAAATAAGGATAAGTAGCTCTGTTCGACAATTACCTTAGCTGTTGTCATTAATTAGCACATGCCCCAGACCCCCAATACCTGAGGAGCTACAAATACTGGAGCAGTTTTCTGAGGTAGCAAAGACAGAGCATCGGGGAGGCTCCGAACGCTCCGCTGAAGCCTTCGAAGGGCCGGTACTCGCCCGCCTCCTCCGGACCTCCCGCGGCTCCCACCACACGGAGACGTCCCGTCTTCTTAATTTAGACTTTTTAGGGACAAGAAAGGGGGGCTTGGCCAGGGTGGGTGGGTGCAAGGCAGCGAGAGGCGCTAAAGGCGAAGCGCCCGACCTCCGGCAGGCCCCGCGCTCCCGCCGCCCCCTCACGCCGGCCCGCGCGCCGCGCGCGCCCCCTGGCGGAGGGCGGGAGCAGGCGGGGGCGGCGCGCGCGGCGGGAGGGACAACGGGAACCGGCGCGTGCGGGAACGGTGCGGGCAGCGGGAGCCCGGCAACGCCGGCCCCGGACTCGGCACTGCTGAGGCCGCGCCTCAAGTGCTCTGTCCAGTACTCCAGCCAGAACGTGGCAGGATTTCCTCCACTAACAGTGCGGTGGGTCCAGAGGAGGGCAGCGGAGCTGGGAAAGGGTCCGGAGCGTATGTCCCTGTGAAGAGCGGCTGAGGCATTTTGGGGTGTTTAGCCTGGCAGAGGCTCAGGAGGGACCTTATCGCTCTCTGCAAGTACCTGAAAAGGAACTGGAGTCAGGTAGAGATCGGGCTTTTCCCCCACAAAACAAGCGACAGGACAAGAGGACACAGTGTTAAGCTGCGCCAAGGGACTTTTAGGTTGGTCATGAGGAGAAACTTCTTCACAAAAAGGGTGATCAGACATTGGAATGGGCTACCCATAGTGATGGAGTCACCGTCCCTGGAGGTGTTTAAGGAAAGACCGGACGTCGTAGCGACTGGTCACAGCACGGGCACGATGACCCGCGGTTCTTTCCGACTGAAGCGATTCTGACTCCGCGCCCGGCCGCCGGCCCGCGGCAGCACCGCGCACGCGCGGCCCGTGGAGGGAGGCGGGGCCGCCCCGGCGGCGGGGCCGCGCTGTCCGCTCCTTGTCCCCGCCCCGCACGCCGCCCATTGGCTACAGCGCGCGGAGGCGCCTCCCCATTGGCCGCGCGCGCCGTCCGTCCGCGCCGCGCGCCGCCGCCGCCGCCATGGTGCGGTTCAAGAACAGGTGAGGCGGGCGGGCGGTGCCGCTGCGGTGTGCGGCCGGCCCCGCCGCTCACCCCGCGCTGTCCCGCAGGTACGTGCTCTGCGAGGTGGTCTCGGAGGACCCGCGGTGCCGGCAGTGCATCGAGGACCGCGCGCTAGGCCTCGGCGTCAGAGACGCCATCGCACGGGTGCACGGGGACTACGGGCTGGCGTGCTGCTCCATCTCCTTCACAGGTGCGGGCGAGACGGGCGGCCCGGGGGTGCGGGGTGGCTCCGGGTGCGCTCACCCGTGCGTGTGTCCCGCAGTGAAGTACCTGAACGCCTACACCGGGACGGTGCTGCTGCGCTGCCGCAAGGACTCGTACCGGCTGCTGTGCTCCGCGCTGCCCTTCGTGCGGTACCTGGAGAGCCGCGCCCAGCGCTACCCCTGCTTCCTCAACACCCTGCACGTCGGAGGTCAGGAGCCCCGCGGGCCTGGCGGGAGGACAGAGCTTTAATCATACCTGCCACGACGCCGTGGTGCTGCTCTGGGTGCGACAGACATTCCTCGTGTGTTACTAACAGCGACTGCTTTCAGCAGATCTAAATAAGAAACGGGCACCGGCAGTTCTTTTTTTAAACCCTCCTTAATTTTGTTTGAAGCTTCATTACATTTATCACAAAACCAGAGCAGCAAATACAATGTTACATTATTTTAAAATATATTTTCAAAGTTATGGCATCTTCTGTATTGTGAAAATTGACCCCCAGGGAAAGTAACAGACACGGTATGTTAGAAATTTTTACTCCACCACTTAACCTCAGTAGTGCAGAAATGAAATCTACAGCCCCTTTGTGACATTTGCATTAACAACCTTGTTTCTTGGGGCATTTGTCACTTGATACAATGCTCTTTGGTTGTGTAGATTGTTACAGGCTCTTCTTGTGACTTCCACAGGTACCATAAGAACATGTCAGAAATTCCTGATTCAGTATAACAGAACACAACTGCTGAGGTTGTTGCAAAACTGTACAAATGAAGGTGAGTTTCTCCAGCCACTTTCCTAAAATGTATCCTCAATTCCTGGGGTTTTTGTAGGATATGCTGGGCTACTTCTGAATTCTTGGCCTGAGAAATGTTTCTGTCTTTAAAAAGGGAGGACAGTCCAGCAAATGTGAAGAGATCAAGTAATAACTCTCTGTTGCTTTCTTTATTGCAGAGGAAAGACAATGTATACAGAAGTCCTTGCTGAGCTGTTCCCTTACAGAAGAGCAGTCTCAAAGTGGAGATGAGGAGGAGGATGATGGCACAGAGACAGACTGAATGCCACTTGTTACAGTTCATCTCTATTCTGTACTTGTTTAATCAAGATGTGACTGGTTATCTTCAGTGTCAAACAGTGCAGGGGACTAGAAAAGCATTTGTTCACACTATGACTTCATTCCCCATTCCAAATGTTTTTTAAAAAGTTTAAAAAAAATAAAACATTATTTCACTTAAGTAGGCTACTTGCCTATTTCACTCCAGGAGTCAAAACTACTTGCACTCCTGAGGAGTGAGGCAGCTCAATGTGTTCTTCATGCTGAGGTAGAACGGAGCTGTAGGTAGCTGGCACAGACAAGGAATGTAGTTACTCTCCTTCAGCATACAAAAAGCATTAACATCTGCTTTTTACTGTAAGTGCACTATTAGCCACAGGGCTGTTCACTGTTTTGAGTGAGAAAAGCACCAGTTGTGTACACAGGAGCAGTGAGTACATGGAATGTATGGCAGAGCTGCAAGGCTCAACTCCATCCCCCCCATTATAAAACTCATAGGTACAAGTACTGCTTAGATATTTATTAAGTTTACACCAATCAGTTACAGGAAAGTAGCATTGCTGGTATTATCTCGAATCCATAGGAAAACAAGATACAATTGAAGATGCTGTCCCTATGGGGACTGCCCCTGCAGCAGGGACAGCCTGCCCTTGCCTGCATCACTTCTCTTATCCTAGTGCCTGTGACATGTGGAGGTGAGTTACACCAGCTCCAGCTATTCTCTCTTCCCAATGCAAAGAAAAGTTGACTATAAATGTGCAGAGATAACAGAACACAACAGATACTGGTTAGACACTTAAGTAGTTACTCCTGTTCCTTAGCTTCAAATGACTTGCTGTAAAGACAGTTCACTGCATATTTGAATCTCTCTAAATTGTTTTCTCTGCCCTCACTAATTGTTTAAAGTATTGACAGCAAGATGTGTTACCACTGCCAGGTATCTTGTCTTAGTTTCTTTGCAGTCCCCTGACAAGCTGTACTGTCTTTCACTGAGTGGGGTTAGTTGTGACCAAGCGTGAAGTCAAGCTGCTTTCAAAGAATGTCTTGCAGGTGTTTCCTCTATCTTCCTGTACCTCCCCCTCCTCCTGTTTCTGGTTTACAGCCACATGCAATCAACTCTTTGGTACCAGCTTCCCGTGAGGCACACATGTGGAGCCTGTTGCTCTGAAATCAAGCACCCATGTACTGACATCAGCTTTTTAAACAGGGACACAGCCACTGAATGAATACCAGTGGTGTTGGAATACCTGACTCCAGGTTGCCTCAGACACACACTTCCTTGCTCAGATCAGTGTCAGAGGGACAGAGCACACTGAAGCCAGTGCCACTGGGGTTGAAGACAACAGAACACACTGTCAGTCTCCCTCCCTAAATTCAGTAGTACATTTTACCAGTGCCCTGCAATTACTTCTGCCAGCAGGAAGGTAAAATTTGAACCTCTGCAGTGTTCTAGGGCTCCACGCTGCTATGACAGTTCAGCTGCAGCACTTTAAATGTGTGTGTGTGTGTGATTTATTGCAACTGTTGGCCTTGACTGGTATGTTACACCTAAAATTCGTTTTATTCAACAAAATCCACACCACTTGACTCAGTAGCTCAAATCAAACCACAAGCAGTGCAGAATGTGACCACCCAAAGAAAGAGCAGGGAAGGGTCCAGAAGAGACATGTTCATAGCACAGATCAACTTAAATCCCAGAACCAAGGACATACAGGCCCTTATCCCAGTACAAGAGAACCCCAGTTTCTTGCTGGGGTGTAAAAGTTATCCACAGACTTCAGCTATCAGTTGTTCTTCCAACTCAAGAGCAGCCAGTGTCAAACCATCATTCAGAAGGTTACCAGGAGCCCTAGAGGGGAGTGTTTATTCTAGATGATCAGGTTATAAAGAATGAGTAGCCCATGGTTGGGAAAAAACAAACAAAAAGTAGCAGCCTCACTCACCCACATTAAAACAGACCTGAACAACTGAGAGAAGTCATAAGGTTCCTTCTACCACTAGTGCCATTTTGAAATACAAAAATCATGAAGCCACTTTAAAACCAAGTAGCCACGTTCTGCTTTACACTCACCTCAGCTTTGTGTCTTTCCAAGCCAGGAGAACAGGAGGAATCCTTGCTCTTTCTTTAGAAAAAGAACAGATATAGCAGCTAACACTCTAAAGCCAATAAGCTGTTTTGCCTGTATCCAGTGCAGCCAAAACCAGTTTCTCAAGAGAGCAGCTGTCAAACTGTGACAGCACCACTGTCAGTCAGCTGGACTTCTGCCCATGAATAATTACAGGAAAATAAAGGCTCTGTACCTTTTTTCTTGGATAATATTGCAGTACTTTGGCAGTGCCACACAGCTATAAGGACTTTTCACACTGCTTGTCAGGCCCAAA
Source organism: Chloebia gouldiae (assembly GCA_003676055.1). NCBI lineage: Eukaryota > Metazoa > Chordata > Aves > Passeriformes > Passeridae > Chloebia > Chloebia gouldiae. Next base: position 22,038 of record QUSF01000052.1, on the reverse strand, counting down.
GGACTGACTCAACAATTAGAAGCCTTGGCAGATTTGTATCTGGGTTGTTACTTCCAAAACTCTGTTTCAGTATAAATCCATTAAGCAGTTGGAATCAAAACATGTTACTTCAACATATATTGTCATGGTTTCCTCCTGAAGCCCCTAGAAGTCCTGGAAAAACAAGTTTAGGCTGTTCAAATTTAAATACTTAAACTATAGCAGCAAAACAAAGCAAAATTAAAAGAAAACCAGGAGAGGAAACTTCTCTTGAATAGCAGAATCACTTTGTGTGAACAACAGAGGTGCTGAACAATAGCTTCTGCTTCTGTTTCTTTCTTTTCTTGCCTCCCTTTTCCTCTGTGAAGAATTAAAATGATATTGTCATTCTTATCATGGAAGAGGAACATCACACAGAACTGATAAATGGTCTTCTCTGGCTTAAGTGGCTTCTACAGATCCACAACACTTACTACAATTCACTGAACATCAGGTGGTTTAACAAAAAAATTACTACAGATGAACTAAGGGAGACTCCATCCCACCTGAAATACAATTATAAACATGCCTAAATGACTGTAAAGTTGCTGTTGCAACAGCAGATCTAGGACTGCAGCATCCAGCAGTTTGCCTTTACAGCAAGTATCACTTTGACACATGTCCAAAAAAACCACACCTGGAGCAGACACTCCACTGAAACTCCCAGGCCCTCCCAGTGCAGTCATCCCATCATCCAGTGCAGTCTCTAAACAGAAGCCAAAGCTAAACATCAGAACTGAGCATTAAAAATAAGTTTCACCAGCCAGCACCAGGTTTAAATTCACCTCAATTTGTTTCACATTCCCTAATTTGAAATTTCAGCTAGCACTTACCCTGACATTTTGGTCAAATTGAAGTGGTAGTTCTGCAGCTCAGGTACTTTTAGTTTAGAAATGTATAACCTGAACTTCTTTAAGATAAAGCTTAATTTAGATTCCAGTAGAGACATGGCCAACATGATTGTCAAAAGCCATCTTTGTCCTAACAGGATTCTTTGCTAGTTGGGAGATCTCAGCTCCCACTAAGAGGCTGCTTTAAGCTGACAGAAGCCCTAGTCAAGCTGTTCAGAAACCACAACCTAATGATTTTCAGAACTATTCTCTGGCCAATTTTTGGTCCACAAAATTACTGCTTTCACTTCTCCCACAGGAAAGGGAAATATTCTTTTTTTTTTTTCACTTCAGAAAGTTTTCCTGCCCTTTACCTACCTGATAAATGGTCAGCTGTGGACGGTTTGTCCAGTTTCAGGAGAGCTGCCTCAATAGCTTGGCTGAAGGAATTCTGGAAGCTGGGCACAGGTATCCGGTCAGAGCTGTCACTTTCTCCATCACTGTCTCCAGGCACAGGGAGTGCCAGAGTGTTCTCATCTGAAAGAGGGAAGGATGTGCAGAAGACTGTATAAAACTTTCACCACACAAATGCCCCTCCACACTCCAGACCCTTCCTTTGAAGTTCAAAGATTTCTCACATTGAGGTCCATGGTAAAGAACCTGAAGTACTAATATCAAATGTTCTTACCTCTTGTCTTTGGAGCAGGTTTAGGCCACGTTTCTGGTTTTGCCTTTCCAACTCTCAACATCTATCAAAACAGTTGTAGGATATGATTAAATTCCACATTCTTTAACAAACCTGCAGCCCCCCCTAAGTGGCAAGAAAATCTAGAAACCCCTTCAAGCACTCAAACCTTATGATGTCTCCCTAAGATTTATCCCACATTGTTTTTGTAGGGGAAGCAATTGTAGTCTCAGCCTAATCCCCAACCAAGACACAGAAAATTCTGACAAGATTCACTCTGCTATGTGGTTTACCTGGGCAAAGGAAGGGAAGGGTGACTCTTCTTCCAAGCTTCCACAGAGCAATGGGCTGACCTGGCTGGCAGCAGGTGACAGTGGAGTTGGAACAGACTCTACAGAGAAAGGAACTGAGAATTAAAGCCAGTTGCACTTGGCCAAGGCAGTCATGCTGCTTATCAGGATGTAACAGAAATAAAGTTTTATTATCCTATGTAATTACTCATTTTGATCTCATTGGTTCTCTACATCAGTCACACAGTGGGATCTCTGAAACTGCCTCAATCTTTTTATTTAAGGATTATTTGCTTGTGGTTTTCTTTTGTTTGTTTTTTGTTTGTTTGTTTGCTTGAGGGTTTGTTTACTTATTTTGGACAGATTAGGGGGGCAGAGCTTTTTGTTGGGTTTATTTTCGAATAATGTGTTGAAGATGGAGATGATAGAGAGAAAAAAATGCCAATAGTGTTTTCCTGGCAAACAGAATTTTCTTCCCTTTTTGGGGCAATTATTTCCTTTCTCCTGCCTCATGTAAAAGATGGGGTAACTACAGTGCAGATCTCATATTGTCAAGGTAGAGGCAGTAAAAAGCAGATAAGGAACAGAATGTTTCTTAACCATGTCTGCCTTTTGTGTATTATCTCACAGGCAGCCTAGGAAAGAATCATAGAATCACAGCAAGGTTTGGGTTGGAAAGGACTTGAAGACCATCTCAATCCACACCCCTGCCACAGGCAGGCAACCTTTTCATGACAACAGGTTGCTCCAAGCCCCATCCAACTCGCCTTGAACACTTTCAGGGATGGAGCAGCCAGAGCTTCTCTGAAAAGAAGCTGTCTTTGATCAATATTGAGAAAGTTTATCATGATGACCTGAGCAATAGATCCCAAAAGAATGATCAAGAGCTAGATGTGATGTGTTTTTCTACATGCTCACCTGTCTGAAACACAGGGCTTCTGCCAAGAGGAGACTGACAGATGCCCTGATGATCAACGCTGGTAGTTTCTCCGGGGCAAGAGGTAAAAGCAGGGAACTGCTGCAGATTCTCTAGAGCAATATGGACCTCTGGATCTAGAAAGAGATTTTAAATTAAAGCACTATACAATGTGGGGGAGGACTATCAACATGCAAGTCATTTCAGGAGTCTAGGAGGTGCCAACTCATTTCTTTCCACCCTCTATTTGGAGACCAGTACAAGCCCCACTGCTGGATGGAAGCAGTTTCTAGGCCTTTTTTTTTCTTTCTTCACTTTTCACTTTACATCGTGATTACTATAAAAACAGAGAGCTGTGTACGCCATGGAGATAGCTGTGCCCTAGAATGCTCTCCATCTCTCCCAAAATGCACAAGTATGCAGCAATTGCATAACATCACTTAACATCCTGACTAAAACAGCTTATGTTTTTCATTACACATTGTTCCTAATACTTTGTAATCTTGTTCTAAGTACACACTACAAACTACAGGCCTCAGAGTTCATCCTATAGCTCAAGAAATCAGCTCAGCAACCAAATATGACTGAAAATCCACCAGTTACATGCCATCACGACTTACACTTGCCCTGTTTCTTGTTTTCTTCTATCTCAATCCTGCGTTCACGACGCCGTTCATCACGAGCTTTCTTCTGCCGCAGACGTTTCCTCTTTTCAAGGTCATCTAGGAGTAATGCACAATACTGGATATCAAAAACTCTGGCAAGGTCTCCCTCCAGCTCTGGGAACAACCTTGTAACACATTAGTAACAAAATATGCTTACAAACAACATATGCTCTTCCAAGCAGTTGGGATTTTTTATTCTTTTTGTAACTGCTGTCTATGAAACGGTGAGTTGGGGCTGTTCTGTCTAACACTCACCAGACAGTTGGTGCAAGAGGAGTAATGCTCTAATGTATGTTTTTTTTATTACCATTAAAGGGATAAGAATAACTACAAACCTGAGAACAACTCTAAAGTCTCCTTAGAGATGACAGGTGGCTTCAGAGCCAGTTCACAAATGCTGAACTCACAGGTGAGAGGCAAGTGACAGAGGTAGCGATGACGCTGTCTTATATCCTGATAAAGAGAGAGTGATAGATCACCACAAGGACTAGAGGCAGCCATGGTGATGAACAGAAATAGAATGCACAGTATTCATCAAATCAAATGGAAAAAATAGCACCAGTGACACAATAGTTACTTTAAAAACTACAAACACATGACGGATGCCCTGAGTCAGAATCAAATGTTCCAAGATCTCTACCAGCTACATAATAATCAGTTGCATGCAGCTACTCTAGCTTGCTTACTGATTTTCATGTTCTTCCTCCCTTCTCACTCACATCACTAGAATAAAATTCTGCAATACCAGACTTGCAATACAATTATTTTTGTACTGGACCTTCTAGGAAAAAAAAATCTATACTGCAGTCTATTTATGAAAAGCAACATAAGGCCCAGCACCTTCCACAGATGCCCTTCATAGATTAGCATCCCTACCATACTTATTATTTCTTACTACTGAGGTGAATCAGGTCTCCTCTACAATGACCAACCTGCTAAAACAAGGCCCTTAATTAATAAGAAGATAAAATAACTACCTCTGTCATGGAGTAGCCAGTTATCTCCACTACAGCTGCAGTTATCTTCTCTGGACTCTTCTCCAAGCTGCCATATTCACGCACAAGGCATCGAACATTCACAGGGTGAAGGTACATGCACTGCCCATCCTCCGCTGAAAGGCAATACATCATCACTCCTTCCTTGCCTGTTATTTTCAGTACCCTTCTCCCCACCTCAGGACATTCAACACTAATCAAATTAAAGTTAATGTCTGAGTTCCTGTAGGACTTTTATTTCACAGGGGTTAGCTGCATCTAATGGACTGGCACACACATTCCTCAGGAGGGTCTCAAAGGAGGCATCTCTGCCCCTGCAATTCCAGGATTTCATTGCACTGACCTTGATAGAAATAGTAAAAAGGAGAGTTGCCAAGATGTCCACTGCTAACTGTATCTTTAGATTCTTGGCAGCTTGTTTCAGCTGGATTTGGTTCCTCTACAGGGTTCAAAACAGGCTCTCCTACAGTGTCCACCTCAGGTACTTCCTCCTCATCCAGCACTGCCTCTTCTACTTCCACAGGAGGCGAAAAGGAACTTGCCAGGTCAGAGGAAGGCTCCACAAGCTCTTCATCAAATGCAGAGAGATATTCCACATCACACTACCACAGCAGAGAGTACAGAGTTAGTACCACACCACCTACGTCAAAGATTATCATCTCTGCAAAAATCTTTGGCACGAGCTCACCACACACTGCAGTGTGAGGTGGCAGAATTAAGTGTTAACAGGATCTGCCAGAGCAGATTTGTCACCCACCTTTTTCTCTTGGGAAACAGTAGACTCCACAGCTTTGGAGCTTTCTAGGACCAATTCTTCCACAGCTGCACTGATACCAGCAATGCCATTGTTTTTATCCTGGTCAGCAGACAGTGCTGTTTCTCGCTCCTGGAGATCATCCAAAGGGATCAAGTTTCAATTCGCCCTTTAAGCCAGGAGACCACCCCCATAGTTATTTTTAGCCTTGCCCTGGCATTCCTTTACTGGAATACCATCCCATAAAAATCATTCTGCTGTGTTATCCTGCACACCACATCAGATAGCTGGAGCCCAAAGGCTACAGTCTCTTCCAAGGTATATAATGCTACTCCAGCAGCAAGCACCAGCAACTTGCTGGAGACCAGAATAATCCCACACAACCATCCATGCAGCAGAACAAGGATACTTGGCATACCCTTAAAAATAAAGCTACTAAAAGGCTCCCAAGAGGTTGTTACCTTCAGCTCTTGGATAGCTGCCTCAATGAAACAGGCTTCTGGGGTGTGTTTTTCTTCCTCATACTGTTTCAGTAATGCTGCTTTCTCCTCCAGGATCACCAGCTGCAAGACCTGCTCCCTGGATGCCAGAAGCAGCTTTGAATACTGACTGTGCTGGTCATCTGCACAGAAGGAGCACCAAATAATTAATATCTGTGAGAAGATCCACCAGTTAGGACTGCTGCTTCTTCTGAAATTTTGTTACTGTTCACTTTTGTGAGTTAATCCCTCAAGGCAGACAATACTCAGTAAGAGTTTGATACAGACTCCACAAATTACCATTGACAAGCTGGTGTCACATAGCTGCTCTGACACGTATCTCCCCCACACAGCAGTTCATCTGCCACTTCACCACTGAGTTGCTACACATCAGTAAAAATGAAGCCTAAACTTCTACACTGTAGGAGCATCACCTTTGAGAAGCCTTGAGGGTGTCAAAGCTTCCTGAAACAATGCAGTCTGTAGCTTCTTCCTCTTTTCTCAAAAATACTGCTGTTGGAAATTTCTGCAAAGCCACCCTGGCTTGGCTCAAACTAGTTCATAAGCCCACATGTATTAAAAATCCTTACAAAACACTATTACAAGGTTTTTACAAGAAGCACAGCAGAAATAGTAAACTAAAGAATTGCAGTTTAGCAAAAGGTGACCATTGCTGTTACTTTACAGCAACGACAGCATCCCATATTAACACAAACCCTGTATTCACTTCTCCCCAAGGGTCCAACTTTGTCTACAGAAACCAAGTTAATGGTGAATTTCCTGGCTTTAGAGTGTTCTCAAATCCTAAATTTGTTCTTCTGTTTGTTTTATGAAAAGACTTAAAGTCCCCTAGTTTCAAATACTGAGAAACATGTAAGACCACAACCTGAATGCTGGATAACCATCACACGTTAGAAGACTTGACTTTTTCCAGAGAGTTTAAATGCATGCAGCCATTCCTAAATGTGACTGCAAAATGAAGTGAGCCAAGACAGCCCACAAAGCAGCAATGTTCAGTAAAATTATTTCTTTAGTCACAAAATTTTGCAATACTAACAGATAAGATGATGATGAGTTAGTCACACTCTTGACTGGAGAAAACTGAAGATGTCAGGCAACAGATGTTTGGAATAAAGTTTGCAATGATTTTGATTATTTCCCCATAGCATTCACTGACTTCAGCTGGTAAGTGAAGATGATGAAAACCTTGTTGAAGATTACAGCCTTGAAATAGTTTAGACACAGAGACAGTTATTTTTGTGAAGCTGTATAATGAGTCAGGAGGAAAAAAGTTAAGGACACTGAAGAGCCAATAAAAGCAGTAAGAGTCACACCAATGACTGCAGGATACAAAGGACACATCAAACTATAAGCAGTGACTGTGAAGGCAGGAGTCTGCAGTTCAGTCACTTGAAGGGACAGAGGACACAAGTTAAATAAAGCCTTTACAGAAAAACAGTGTGAGTAGAAAGTTTAGTGTTAATATGTGGTCATCAAACTTTTCCACTGCTAAGCCCCAAGTTTTGCAGCCAGGGTCAGTTGTCTCCACACAAATCCTGGTCACAGTCAGGAACAGGATTCCAACCACCAAGATTGAGATACACTCACCTCTGATGTAAACAGGCTGAACCACATTCATCCACTGGGACTTGGGCAGTGCTACCAGAACACCTTTCTCTCTTCTCATAAGTTGCATTGTAATGGTATCACCAATTGCATACTGACGTGTTTCCATAGCAACAACACTGCAATGCACACAGGAGGTTAGCAGTGTAAAAATAACATAGCAAAAAGATGCATGATTTAGTTAATATCGTCTCACCTCTTGAGGTCCTTCTTATGAACAGAGCCATAACAAATAGGACACTTACTCCAGGTCTTCTCACTCAAGGAGAGATAGTGAAGGATACATGCCCAGCAGAAGATGTGCCCACAGCGGGTGATCTTGGCAGCGGTTGGTGGGTACAGACATATGGGGCAAGAGGGCACTTCATGGCTACAGATTCGCTTAAATGGCACATGAGAAGAACAGTACAAGTTTTAGGCTCAGAAATCAGTTACAGCCATCCAGAATAAGCCACCTGTAAGATCTACTCTAACATATTATCTTCCAGCTCCTTAGGCTCTGTTTATTTACCAAGAAATGAGTGTACTGTGAGCTAACACCCTCAGACTGCACATGGAATAACCTTCTAAGCAACCCATCCTATTTCTTATGTCTTATTTCTACTCTAATGACATTAGAAATGAGTCTTCTCATGTTTCCCCTCACATATTCATCATCTCTAAGAGTTAGCAGCATCCTCATCATGTGGATTCAGACAGTGAGAAGGCAAGCGAGCTCTGTGGCCTCTCCAACAAGCAGACTTGTGCAGCCCTGTGTAACTGTGAGACTGAACTTACCCACTTCCATGAACATGCTAGGTCTAGGCAGACACTTTGGTAGCATCTCTCTGTGGCAGAGACATAACTGCCAAGCAAGCACCTAGATTTTTCAGCTCTCTTGTAGTGACAGGTAACAGTAAGCCTACCTCCTTCTCCACCTACACTATGCACCAGACTGTCTTGGCAGATATAAATTACTGCTTGAGGCAACCCAAAACTTCTGACCACAATTCTCAAGAGATTTTCCATTTTATTGCTAGGAAAGATAGGCCACCTATGCACAGAATAATTCTTCAAAATTCTACGCTCTAGTCCTCTTCTGTGGACTCATGCCCAAGTTTTCTGTTAATATCTCGATCACAAGGACTCTGTCTACAGAATGTCAGATACTATTTTTGATGAGCTCCCATCTGCGAAAGCAAGAAGAAGCTGCTAATTTTCCTAATAGATTTTAGCACTTCTCTTTTCCTGTCATGAAAGTATTTCATAATATATTCCATGACAGATCTTTCCCAGTATTGTGGGAGTGACAGAAAAGGCCTCAACTCAAAAACAGATGAGTCTTATGTAACATCACAGAGGAAAAGAGGTAGTTAAAGACAGGTTGAGGTTCTTAAGAAGGAAAAAAAAAATCTAGCCCATCACAACTGACCACTTGCTCCACAAAGTCCCAGTTGACCAAGGTATCTGGATCAGCAAAGTGGACTGTGTAGTCCTGTTCTTCAGAGACAACAAACTGGCAGCTGGGGAAAGGCAAAAAGACAGATGATCCACTCAGTTGTTTCTAAAAACTTTTTGAGAACTATCCTATAGGATTCTCTCAGCTTCTTCTCTGTCCAGCAGAAAACTGCTGGATAAAGTCAATAATGCCTATCAACAAGAAACCAAGAGTTCCGTTTGCAACCAGATTTTTCAGGATATAGGTGTGTCTAATTTCAGTCAGACACAACATCATACAGTAAGTACAGAATGAGCCAGGCAGACTGGTTTTCCAGAAACGTGTAGGAAACAGTCAGCTGCAATGGGGATCTATTAAAAAACAGGGAATCCACAAGGGCAAAAATCTTGTCACAAAACTACAACTACTAGGGTTCCTGCAAATAGACTTCACTACAATAAGCCACAAAACATTATGGAGAAATCAGAAGCATCAATGCTGAAAATACTTTTTATCTTTAACATTGTCAGAGATAGGATGTCCTGAATACACTTCAAATTCTGGGGAAATTTCCAGTCAAAAAAGAATTCTGCTGCTCGGTTACTATATTGATCATAATTTGGGTTATACTACATACTTTAGGGCCCACAAAATAATCAGCATTTTAAGAACTAAGATCCATATAAGTAACTGCCTATAGGACTTAAAAATTCAGATTAGCTTTCATCTAGCAACTGCTATCCCTTCTATCTCAACAAAGCAACTTTTGGAAAAACAACCATCTTCTATAATTAACTATATAGATATTCCCAAATAGGAGTGTCATGTCCCAAAGCCACACTTGAAAATTTGAGCAGAGGATTTCTGTTTGCATCTAAAGGACTCGCTCCATCAGATACCCTGCAAATAGGTGAAGACAACATCCCTTTAAATACAGTCATTACCACTAAGAACACTACAGAAAGGTAATTTCACCATGGAAAAGACAAGACAATTAGTCAAGCCCACACACAGTTCCCTGGCTTGTCACCCCTTACAGCTCCATGTCTCTGCACAAGTCTAAGAGCCCTGTGGATCTCCTACTCACTTGGCCTGCAGGAAGAGCTCCTTGTTGAATGGTTTATGTCCCCACTTGTTCCTTTTCCCCCAGTTGCCATGTCCATTCCCATCAAAATGTCCTGCTTGGCCACGGGGTTCAAAGGTGAAGTTCAGTAAGTGGTTCAGATTAATCTTCTTGGGACCAGAGAACTGGGCAGGGCTGAACTCTGCCCGTTGAGCCTCTGCTACCTAAGAGAAAACAGCATTTGTTAGAAATTGCTGGAGTTTACAGCAAAGGCATCAGTAGAGGTGGACATCCAGGCCCCATCAGTGATAGCACACAGAACATGCAGCATCTACTCACCTTCTCCCATCCCTGTTCTGCAAATCAAATAGAGCAGTGTTAGAAATGCATGAGAACCTGAAAGTCAGAACTCAGTGTTCTTACCCCACACTGAGCAAAAGGAGAAGAGAGTTAAAACAACCACAAATACAAGTAAAAGCTGTACTTGTTTTGGTTAGTTTTCATGTAATGAAGCAACAAGTCAGAATTCAACAGAGGCAACAGGTGAATTTTCAGCCAGTGATCTAGGTGAGAAGTGCTGCTCATCCACCAGCACTGAAAAACCAGAGTGTCAGTTAAAGCCCACATACTCTACAGTATTTAGATCCACATCAGCATAAAAGCCTCAATCTGGTTTTACCTTGATATCAGCAAGGCCAATACTTTTGCAATACCACTATCACCTGTACATTTGTGCCCCTGAATCGACTGGACAGAGTCTATCTTCAGAGGGCAAACTCTGGCCTGTTTAGAAGATTGATTGGCAGAGTCCCTTGGAATGCAGTGCTGAAGGGCAAAGAGTCCCAAAGATTGGACATACTTCAAGAAATCTTAAAGGCACAGGAACATGCTGTCCCCTTGTGCCAAAAAATGAGGGAAGACCAGCCTGGCTCAACAGAGTTTTAAATGGAACTCAGGAAAAAAAAGGAATTTATGACCTGAGGAAGAAGGGATGGGAACTCAAGAGGACTACAAGGACATCATGAGGTTGTGCAGGGAGGGAAGTGAAGGGCCACAGCCTGACCAGAACCTAATCTGGCCACTGCTGTAAAAGACAAAAAGATGTTTCCATAAATACATCAGCTACAAAAAGTCAGCTAAACAAAATCCCCATGCTTTATTGGATGCAGAAGGAAACATAGTGGCAAAGGGTGAGGAAAAGGCTGAAGCACTTAATGCCTTCTTTCCCTCAGCCTTTAATAGTAAGGCCAGCTGACCTCAGGGTACCCAGCCCCCTGACCTGGAAGACTGGGACAAGGAGCAGAATGAAGCCCCATACTCCAGAGAAACAGTCAATGACCTGTGTGCCACACAGAGACCCCCAAGTGCGTGGGGCTGGATGGGATCCACCCACAGGGACTGAGGGAGCTGGCAGCAGTGATCATCATTTACCAGCAGTCCTGGCAAACTGGGAGGTCCCAGCAGACTGGAAGTCAGCAAATGTGACACACACCTACAAGGGCTGGAAGGAGGATCTGGGGAATTACAGACCTGTCAATCTGACCTCCATGATGGGCAAGGTTATGGAGGAGATTATGCTTCAAGCCATCACACAAAGCATAGAGGACAACCAGGAGATCAAGCCCAGCCAACATGGCTTTATGAAAGGCAGGTTCTGCCTGACTAACCTGATCTCTTCCTATGACAAGGTGACACAGTGCAGGAGGAAAAAGCTGTGGATGTTGTCTACCTGGATGCTGGAAAAGCCTTTGGCAGTTTCTCAGAACATTCTCCTGAAGAAGTGGCTGCCCATGCCTTGGATAATCACACCACTGTGAGTAAAAAACCTGTCTGGATGGCTGGGCCCAGGGAGCAGAGGGACATGGGGTGACATCCAGCTGGGCCCACTAGTAGGGTTCTCCAGAGCTCAGAATTTGGGCCAGTCCTGTTTAATGTCTTTATCAATGATCTGGACAAGGGAATTGAGGGCACCCTATGCAAGTTCACAGATGACACACAGGTGGGAATGCAGAACTGCTGGACGACAGGAAAGCTCTGCAGAGGGATCTGGACAGGCTGGACTGATGGGTCAAGGCCAATGGTGCAAGGTTCAACAACACCAAGTGCCAAAGCCCTACACCTGGGTCACAACAGCCCCTTGGAATATTCCAGGCCTGGAAAAGAGCAGCTGGAAAGTTGTCCATCAGGAAAAAACCTGGGAGTGTTGGTAAACACAGCTGAACATGAACCAGGTGTGCCCAGGTGGGCAAGGCAGCCAGTGGCACCTGGGCTGTTCTAAAAATAGTGTGGCCAGCAGGAAGAGGGCAGTGAAACTGTGTCACTATATATTTTCACAAAGGACCCGTGTCATATGTACATGGCCTGTCTTGGCACCCATTCCTCAAATGGCATTTTCTCTTAGAGCAAAGAGCACTCCTCTTCTCTAGCTGCCAAGTTGCTCTGCTCACACTCCCTCTGGCATCTCAACAGTGTTAGCACCTCTTATTACTCTCTCCTTTCCCAGCCCAGGAACTGAACACAATAGATCTATCTAGGCAGGTCAGGGTGATCCTCTCATCCAAGAAAGGAGGCCTTGGAGTCCATGGCATTACACTTCTCACCTCATCTCGTCTTCCACCATTAGAAGAGCTAAAAGATTTGCCACTTCCGCCGCTGCCTCCCCTTTGAGGGGGCATCTTGTTAAAAGCTTTGCTTTTCTGTGAATTGGAGCGACGGGACTGACTGGGAAAGTTCTCATTTTTTGAATATGAAGTTTCTCTTTTACGATTATAACGCTGTTTGGATCCACTCGCATTCTTTCCATCTGAAAGGGAAATAAAAGAAGAATCAGATCAGCAGCCTCAGAGTTGGCCCCATGTACTCACCTCAGCTAAATTCACCTCAGATATGAACCCACCTCAGCCACTACCTTAAAAGCAGTGTTTATCAGGACATTAAATCCCCCAGCAACCCAAACCACTTCATTCTAACCACTGTCCAAAGAGCTGGCCAAAGAGTTGAAAAGAATATATTTGCTGTGCTCTACCTTTTATAATAAGAGTTGAGTTTCTTTTCTCCAGATTTGGAATTTCCACCACCAGATATTAGTGTGTTAACTGGTACATTAAGTTATAAATATTAACATCACATACCACATCTTCATATCCCATTGTAAGAACTGACAACTTTTTTATTTAATTTGCCTAAAACACACAAGTTATCATATTTGTCACCCATAAACCACACTGTACAAATACACTGCTGCCTGAGTTTTTCTTAAAGGTTTCCATTGCCTGTTTTCAATCACTCCTGCTCTTTTTGCTTAAAAGATCCCAGCAGATCTAATTCTACTTTAAAATAGTTTTATGTCATCAGGCCAAAAAATGCTAATTGATCTTGAAGCACAAACCAAACACTCTGTGGCCTTGCAGGGCACATACTCAAGATCCAAGTACCAAGTCCACCAACAACCTATGCAACAAGAACTGTCTGCCAAAAACTGTACTTAGCACACCACTGACCCTAACACAGGACACAGTGGTGAAGCACAAAGAAAAAAACTGCAGGAATAAAGAGCAGAGAGGGGTATTCTGTGCCTCAACAGCTGCTAAATCAAACTGCTAGAACAAAGTTAATACTATGAAGGCATTTCTAACAGTCTTAACACAAGATCAGAGTTGCCCAAGGACACAACATGCTGCAGACTGGGTCCTTAACCCAGCACCTCCACCACCTGCTCCAAGTTTTATTTGTAGCAGAGGTATGGTGATAAGCTCAGAAACAAAACTCCTCAGGCCCCACAAAACATCTATCCACCCTAGCCAGCCCCAAAGTCACTCTGGATACTCAGTAAACATTACACAAACAGCAAGACCTCACACAATATCTAGCAGCACTGTATAAAATCCTATTAGTTTCCCTTTTCCCACTTTGCAGTCTTCCTCCCCACCCTTTAACATCAATCTTACGTGGCAGGCAAACGCATCACAGTGATTCAGGATCATGTTTCTCATATGGGCAGTTTCACTGCCAGTGTTTCCAGTTTTTCCCTTTCCCAGCACGACTTCCCCATCTACCTGAGCATTTAAAACAGCTGGAATGGCATCATCCACATGAAGTATCCTTTGTTGTTTTTAAGTTTTTTCTTCCACCTGCATTCCCCAGAAAAGGTGAGCTGAGAACAGGATGGTCTCTGTGTTACTGTATATTACTGAGGATCCAACTTCTAAAGAATAAATTAAGCAATAAAAGGGGCTGGACCAGGTTCTGTGCTGGCCTGGTGTTTCTTGCACTTGTCAGACTTATCTGGCTGCAATTACAGCTAAAACAGAACACTATCATTACTTTCACATGATGTGACAGGCCCATATTGCAGACAAATGTCATCATCAGAATTGGTAATTTACTCTGCTATTCAAAAGGCTGATCCTTTAATTCAGAATTAAACCAACTCTGTCAGAACCACAGCTGGGTAACTCAAACACATGCCTGCATAGCTGGCAGTGCTTGAATGCACATCAGGCTAAAAAGACATGGCTTGAGTGTTATCAGGAAAAAACACACCAGAAAATGCCAAGCACTGAGGGTGTGACCAGGTCTGGCTGAATGATTAGACTTTTTTTTGAGAATGTTTGTAGGGAAGAAGGAATAACCAATACCTCAGTCTCTGGTAAAAAATTAAGTAGTTTTGAAGCAGTTTAGACTACTCCTTAAGTTACTCAGGAGCAGAACTTGTCAGTTTTGAAATCAACTACTGTAAATGCAGGCGGAACCCAATAGGAAGAAATGACGATGTCTGACTCAATTCAGAAGGCTGAATTATTTATTATAACTATGCTAAAATACATTAACATACTATATAAAAGGAGGATACTAAAACTACATACTACTTTCTCTGACTCTATCTCTAACACAACTCGTGACCCTCTCCCAAGAGTCCAGCCCCAGGTGGATTGGATTGGCCATCAGGCTCAAACAATCCTCACCAGAATCCAATCAAGCAATCACTCCAGGTAAACAATTTTCCAAACACATTCCACACAGGAAAAACAAGGAGCAGAAATAGAAATTGTTTTCTCTTTCATTTCTCTCTGTGCACCTCTATGAAAAATCCTGAGAGAGGGAGAAATGTGCTTGCCACACTCAAGCACACTCTTGTATCTCTAATTTCAGTAAATGCACTAGAGGGGCACATGCCTGTTGGGCTTGTACCACTTTGCAGTTTCTCTGCCATCTACAAATGGGGAAAAGAAACAATTAAAAAAAAGTCAGTCCAAAGTGTGTGTTTACAAGTCCCCAAACAAGGAACAGCTCACCCCTGGAGCTGACAGAAGAATCTCCTACCACTTAAAGTTTTAATCGAGTTACTCACCACCAACTTTGTCAGTCAGATGGTTTACACACATTCCTGTCATACTATAGGTCCTTTTAAGGCACCTCCTAGAGCCTTTGGGAGTCACTTCAGTGACTCATATTTTATAGGAAAGAACTCTCCACTTGTGCCTTTTTTAAAAGGACCCTACAACACTCTAACAATGCTTCAAACCTGATTTTACAGACAGGGTATTTCACCCCTCCACCACGAGAATAACTGACCTCAGCAGAAGCAAGGTCCATCAGAGTAGTAATGAAATTAGTCAGCAGACAACCAGGAGCTTGGAGAATGCACCTGTAAATTGGAACAGCTTTTCCCTACCCTGAATCTAAGCAATGCCATCCCTTCCAACCTTTCCAGCATGCCACATGTCAGGGAGCTCTCTGCTTTCTATCATCCATCCCAGAACTCCAACAAAGGGCAGGACAGGCTGCACTCTGGCACAGACAAAAGTAGAAGATTCTCACTGCCATCCTCACTTGTGAAATCCCAGTTTTAGGCAGGTTAAGTTTGGATTTGGTAGTTTCTTTTTTATTTCTTTTCCTGGCAAATGAGGAGTTTGCAACAGCCAGAGTGCTGGTGAAGTACTTATTCTTCACTCAGGTCCTCAGTTAGTCCTTTTGCTGTTTTCATGGCCTATATATAACCTATATATACAGATTTTGTGAATTTATCTACCCATTCACACTCCAAGAGACTTATTAAAAAAAAACTGCCTGTATAATTTAAAAACACTAGCAATAAAATTATTCTGGCATTTTGGAGCAAGCCCTGAGATTTGTGGTTTCTCCTGCTGCTAGAGGACCTGTATCTCCAAAGATCCAGAGAGGGGAGATGAAGTTCACAGCATTAGAAGCAGCTGTAGGTGACCACTTGGGCACTGGAGCTGCAATACTAGTTTGCTATTGGGGTGAGAAGTGCTGTTTCCTTCCACCTTTTTTCTCCTCTTCTGAGCTGTGCTGAAAGCAGCAGCATTGCATAAGGGGTCTGGGTCACACTAAAGCCACAGGGTGGTTTCATGAAAACACTCTGAGGCTGCTGCTGCTGCCAAGGCAAACATCCCAGGGAGCAGGAGGTGACTGAGTCTCGCTGCCCAGCCAAGCAGGCTCACACTGGGTGCCAAGGCCCAGCAATATCTGTGACAACTAACACTGTCCATCAGCTCCAGGGGACTGCAGAGCACCCCAACAAGCCTTTCCTGCCTTAGCTACTTATTCCACTCTAAATGGATGTGATTCCTGTTGGCACACTAATACAACATAAAGAAACTTTTCTGTTAGAAACTTTCAGTTTAATTTAGTCTCTGAGGCCGTATTTAAAAGATAGGAGGAATCAAACTTCCACAACTACAAGGGAATACAGTACTCTATTTAGCCATTTTCCAGCTGCACTGCAAGAGAAAGAAAAGCTACCATAAAGGTTCAGGAATATGCATTTCTTCATTTCCTCAACTGACCAGTTACAGCAGGTAACTTTGGAAAGCATCAAATGGTAAGTGCTTGACTGGATTTAACCCAGTGACCATTTGAGGAAGGTCTGTGGTCCATAAGATCACCTTCCATTTCAGAGGAGATGCAAGATTTCCAGAATACCTGGAAATCCTATACCTGTATATTCCAATATATATATTATATATATAAAATTAATATTAATATATATTATATATATAAATATATTAGATATCCTATATATATATATACACCTATACCTGTCCTTAAAGGGGTGTACCACATCAGCTACAAGGACAGTGATAAGGAACTCAAGAAAAGGATTCCATATGGTGACATGCCAGTGTGCTGCACCCAGCAGCTATGAAAACATGGCCATAGTTTTGCCCAGCTGCATCCTGTGTAGTTGTTTTTGCCTTAATTTCACCAAAAGAATCTTTTTGTTTTAGTTTTCAGTACCCTCCAGTTAAGATATTCCTAAATACACATCTACTCCTATGAAAAGAGATTCTAATTTGTCCAGATGTCTTTGATGCTCTGTAAGGGAGGAAACTCATCCCTCTGCCTTCCACTGTAATTTAGAAACAAGTATCACTGAAGCAGAATCATGCCATGACAAAACTTTGCTCTGTTTTGTTTTTTTTTAAAGAGGCCTTAAAAAGTTTTGGGGCTTATTTAATTAGAAGTTTTGGAGTAGAAGAGAACGGTCATCAGGATTCCTCTCCCCACTGCTCCTGTACTACCAGTGCCATCATTTCAAATCTGTGAAAGGTGACATTCCACAAAAATCACTTAGCATTTTTATTCTAGGCTGGAAAAACAGGCCTTTTACATCCTTCCTCAGTCCAGATACTGTGCCTTCTACCAAAGGGGTACCAGCCACACACACAGATCATCTTAACCCCTTCCTGAAGGATGTTTGTTTTCTGTGAACAATCCTCCCCAGAGCCTCACACAGCACTACACAAGAAGCCAGAGTGAGAGGAGGTGTCTCTTGGCAAGACAGGGACAGAAAAAGCTCTTCTTAAAAACACTTCCAAGTGTTTGAATTTGAAGTTAAAATTTCATTATAATTGCACAGTGGGGAGCTGTGGGTGAGTCACCTCCTATGTCCCTCTTCTGTCAATCCTGTGGAAGGCCACAGGTTAAGAGCAGGTAATACTTGGTTACCCAGGACATGACCATGCTTAGAAGGTCCAAAACAGAGTCAACAAACATCTCCAAGATACTTACTTTGTTAACCCTTTGCAGTGCACTGCTGCCTTCTCAGAGACCTCAAGTAATACAGCTGAAACTAACCACTGAGGAGGAAGG
>QUSF01000051.1:3229226-3245576 GCA_003676055.1 Chloebia gouldiae | reverse complement strand
CCTGGATTTTGGGCTTCCAGCCCCTTGTTATGATCCGGTTATTAAATATATCAGAAATGCCTCCGCCCAAATTAAGGTGGAAGCGGCATCAGATGCCCCAGCCAATAGTAGGCATTTTAATTAAGAGTCAATGAGAGAGAAAGACATAGAGAGAGAGAGAAAAAGAGCGACAGATGAAATAGAAAACCTCAGTGCTCTGTGGATCCCAGTGGTGTCCTGTTGATGCTGTCCATGAGGCCTTCTTGGTGGCTAGGGTCCCCCGAAAACCTAGGGTTGAATGGATTGATAGACGCTGGGGCCAGGTGGGAACACCCAGCTACCTGCCATGGCAGGGGCCAAGTTGGACAGAGTTTCTTGCAGCAGACTCTGGAGCTGTTGCATCACTTTGCATTACACGAAGCAGGGGCATTACATGCAAAGAAATGTGAGCTTGAGAGATGGAAAGAAATAGGAGGCGGTCTCAGACACAGATCAAGCCAGCAGAAGGTAATCAGGTCAAGAACTGGATGATCCTTGCCAAGTGAAACCATTCCATGATTCTAGATGATCAGTGGATGTGTATTTTAACTCAATATGACCATAATTATTATTATTATCATTATCATTATTTTATTTATTCACTACTATTACTATTTCTACTTCTTCTTTGTCTTCTTCTTCTTCTTCTTCTTCTTCTTCTTCTTCTTCTTCTTCTTTTTCTTCCTAGACTTATTGAGACTATTATGTACTACGACTATTACTATTTCTTCTAATTCTTCTAGTTCTTCTAATTCTAATTCCTCTAATTCTTCTTCTTATTATTCTACTTATTTCCTACTGCTACTTTTATTTCTTCTTTACTATTACTACTTCTTCCTCTAATTATCATTGTTATCCTAGTCTTTTTTGTTTTTCTTTTCAAATGAGACTTAGGCTGTCAATCCCTCACTTTTGATATGTGCATCCTTGCCTTCTATATTTTGAAATCCTGTATTCTTTACTGTGCATTTCAGGGTTGTCTTGTCAAAGGAAGCAAACCTTTCTATTCAGACTGCATGAGAGTTATGAAAGAACA
Organism: Chloebia gouldiae; assembly: GCA_003676055.1. Taxonomy (NCBI): domain Eukaryota; kingdom Metazoa; phylum Chordata; class Aves; order Passeriformes; family Passeridae; genus Chloebia; species Chloebia gouldiae. The sequence continues at coordinate 3,244,522 of QUSF01000051.1, read as the reverse complement.
GTAGATATAATCTTCTGTGCGTTGTCAGTCCCTGAATTTCATGAACAAAAAGAAAACTAGGTATCCATAGGTCATGCTGATTTGGTCAATACAGATAAGGTGTTTGTAAGGCTCCAGAACATCTGCTTTCCAGAGCTCTGTGTGTTTTTTAAATGTGGAATTAATGGTCCTGAGGAAAATATTATAATGTACATTATTATTGACTCGGATCTGGGCAGATGGGATTTCAAGGGAACATGGACTTTATTAGCTCATGCAATTGCTGAACATAACATACAGCAGGAGGAGAAGGATATTTGGCATGCTAATGTCTGTTGTCCCCCCAGCTCCTATTAGTTTCAAGGAAATTCACAACTGGCTTAATGCCAAGTAATACAGGCTTGCATGGTGTTATCTGTTTAAAATCCTCTTATGGATATCCAGAATCTTGACTAATTGTTTCTGATAAAGTGCACTATGTTCTTACCATGAAGTCTAAGTACATTACTTGTCCTAAGATTCATGTTTTTATTGCTCTTAGGGTGCTATTAAGGACATTTCAGGCGTTCCATGACTTTTTTACTCTGTTTTGGAAGGATAGAACTGCAGGAAGTGGCAGGGAACCAAGGAATGGTACATAGACTACTAGCATGCAAGCTACTAAAAGAAGTGCTGCTAAGTTTTAAAAGAGAAATAAATAAATTATGCCAAGTACTGCCAGGCATTTTAGTTATATATTTATTTAGTGTAGCTCTGTGACTTCTAATGATTTCATTAGAAAGTTTAGAATACAATATTTCTTCAGTGTAATCTAAATATCCCTTGCAGGGAGGAGGAAATCTGAATGATTTGTCTCTGAAGAAGCCTAATACTGCTTGCAGGTGCCACATTCAGCATCAGCACAGTGAAACACCTTTCTATGCAGATGCTCTTGCCAAGCTGCTGCAACCAGTGTCAAGGAGTGACAGAGCAGGGGTAACCCAGGAACCACAGGAGCTAGGGGACAGGCAAGGATGGGAAGAAAATGTGGACAACAGCTCTCCAGGATATACAAAGTGACATTGCAGGCAGGGCAGGCTTGGCCTTTCCTTGGTGAACCATCCTCCTGCAGCAGCAGCAGCAGCAGCAGCAGCAGCATTGTGGCTTTCCAGAGCTGGCTCTGTGGTTCAGTATGCTCTGGGGACTTACTTGGGCCAGTTTGTCCAGGCACCTGCCAGGAGATTCACTCCTTGCACTCCCTGCACAGGAGGATGATCTACAGGAACTGTGAGGTGTAATCTGTTTAGTGGGTTATGCACAGCTGGAGCCACAGAAAGGTAAAGAGAGCTTTATAAAGGAAATATTTAGGAGTTTAAAAATTGAGTCATGTCCAAAAAATTAGATTACTCAGTCACAGCATCACTCAGGCATACCTAACAAAATCCTTAATTGTGCTATACATCTTTTTATAAACAACTTTTAAAGAATTAACCCAATTCATGCTGTCCTTGGCAAAGAAAGAGATCAAATCCAGACTTTTTTTGCAGCTCCTAGAATGGACCTCTAATCACTGGATCTCTTTCCCCAGTGCACAGTCTGAGCCCTTGGAACTCAGTGCAACAATATATATCTGGAGCAAAGAGTTCAGCAGGATCCAAGAGCAGATTGGATGTTTGCATAGATATTAAAACTTGCTGAATTGAGAAAATATTAAAAATTATAGATTTGGAAGGAATGTTAATTCTCATAGTTCAGGACTTAACTAATGGGAACATCCACGCAGAGCTTAAAGAAGGCTTGTCCAAAGAGCCAGGAGTCCAAAGAACTACAGAGAACCAATACCAAGACCAGAGTTTTTCAGCTTTAAAAATATTTTCATTCACTTATTTCACAAGCCAAATTAAAATGTATATAGAGGCCCTTGGAGGAGAACTAGGAGTCTGTGATTCACTGCCGACATCAAAATCAAAAATTCTCTGATGCTTGTCTGGGTGAATGTTCTAAGTTAGAAAATCATGCTAAACTGCTAAGAAATAGATGTGTTTAAATAAAAAAAATAATTGTATGTTTAGTTTTATGCAGTAAACTGATGTTATGATATATAATAGCATATCAGTATCTCAATTTCTAATTACAATTCTCATTTTTTTTCACTCTTGCTTAGTATAATAATATAATTTAACATAACAACATTTGAACTAAAGCCAAAGATGTCTTCTATGCTCATCCACTCCAAAATCATAACATTTAGACCAATCCATTCTGATATTCAGGCCATTGTATCATTATGTGATTTGTCATCAGCCAAAATCTAATTTGAAACCACAAACTAGAATGGTCCAGAGGAAAGAACAGGGCTGAGGCTCAAAACCTCATGCAAGTTCTAACCTGGCTGGAGATCATACCCAGTTGTTTTGTAGGGACAATACCATGCCCCAGACTGTAACAGTTAATCTAAATAGTTATAATGTCTTGATCTCTAGGGTAAGCTGCACCTCAAGTCCCATGTTCAGGATTAGACCACTCACATTAAAAGGGACACAGAGGTGCTGGAGTTCACCCAAAGAAGGGCAACCAAGTTGGTGAAGGGTCTGGAAAACAAAGCGCCATGAGGAGCATCTGAAGGACCTGGAGTTGTTTAGTCTGAAGAAAAGGAGGATCAGGACCTCATCACTTTCTACAGCTGCCTGAGAGAGGCTGTAGCAGGTGGTCACCATTCTCTTCTGCCAGTCCTCAAGTGACAGAACAGGAGGACTCGGCCTCAAAGTTACATCAGGGGAGGTTCAGTTTAGACAGGTGTTTTTTCACAGAAAGGGTAGTCAGGCACTTGAAATAAGTTACTCAGGGTGGTGGTAAAGTCAGTGTGCCTGAAAGTATTCATGAGGCATCTCAATGTGGCACTTTGGAAAATAGTTCAGGAGTTCTTATGGTGGTACTGGGTTGAACTAGATGATCTTGAAGACCTCTTCTAACCTTAAACATTCTGTGCCTCTATGACTGTACTACCTCCACGGCTTTTTTAATGGGCATGTGTATATCCACCGTGTCCAAGCACTGCGCAGCTGTTTTGGGCCTTCCTTCTCAGTCTGGAATCATCTCCAAGTGATCTGCAGAGGAACAAATCCAAGTCTGAGGCCACATATGCAAGCAGACAGGACCTGGGTGATCCCACAGCTGTGTGCCAGGTGACTGCCACAAAGAGTAGCTGCCAGTCTTCTGCTGAGTTCAGCATCAGTGAGGATTTTCTAACCTTCAGTTGAAGGTAACCTTTAATTTCAAGAGCAGGAAATAAAGATAGTATTTTCAAAAAGCCTTCAGACAACGTTGTTTACAGTAAGATAAGGTTGGGTTTAGTCTGGACTTATCTTGAAGTGTCAAGATTGACTGAATGCGATCATTTTCCTGGAAGAAAATGCACAGCAATATCTTCAGTCAGGCTTTTTAAAACAGAAGTTAATAATGGTGTGTTAAAATCTACAATTCTCATTTAGCTGCTGAAAAAGTGACAACAGCATTCCTAGTAGTGGACTATCATTCTGTACCGAATATTTCTTAGCAGCACATAGACTAGAAAGTTGAAGATGTACAGACCTTTCCTATGATACAGTTTCTATGTATCTGTGCTTGCTTGAGCAATTTTTAGTCTACATACATACTACATACATAGGATACATAATTCTAGGTATTAGTCTAAGTTATTATTAGGGCTAACAAAATTTTTTTTCAATATATATAGTGAAACAGACATTGTGTTTTCATGAACAAATGTAAGACAATGAGTCATGGCATGAGTCTTCAGACAACTGTTACCCATATTTTAATTTTAGGGACATAAATGTTTTGTATGAATATCTGACTGTGGTTTAAAGAGCGACATGTTTTCTAGAAATGTAGCATTAAGCATTACAAACCTGGTGGTTTGGCCAAACTATCCATGCATGCAAAGTAATCATGTGGTGCTTGTTGAAATAGACAGTTTAAGTCCTTTACCTTTTTTCACCTCTTACATCAGTGTGTAAGTTAACATTAAGATGCCACTGTTTCTAAAATGGAAGCTGTGTTTTTGATATATCTGTATTTTGTACTTACATTTTGTACATTTTGTACATTAGCTATAGTCACAGTACATTTCATTTTACTTCAATTAGGCAATAGCCTAGTATTATTTCTAGTGAATAGCAGTATGTTCCTGTGAAATAATTTCAATATTGTAATGTGTATAAAAGTAGATTCTGTCTAGCGAGTTAATGAACAAATCCTCTGTTTTGCAACCCACCAAATGACTGCAAAAAAATCCTCAGTGTCATGTAGCAACTTGATTGTTATATGTCGTTTTGGTTGTTATATATTGTAATGTTATTACATTAGGGTTGCATATAACTGCTTGAAAAATAGAGCTGCTTTGAACCTAGAAAATCACTTTTCTTGAAATTTATAAACAAATGCTAACATGTGAAAGAGTTCTAACAATCTTTGTGATTAGCCTAAAAATAAAAGATATGTTTACACAATTTTATTTTTAAAAATTCAATTAATCTTAAACAAATCGAGTTGTGCCAACAATGCATTCTAAATTTGCGTCTCTTTTTATAGAAATTTCTAACTTAAAAAAAATTTATCATACAGAACAGAGTATTTCATCTGACTTTGAAGCTTGTGCTCTGTTCTTATGGAAAAAAATGTCTTAGACTTTTAGGCATAGCAGAAAATTAGGGGTGTCTTTTCTTAACCAGTGTCATAGATGTTCTCCAATCTGCTCCAATTAAGAGGAATTTACTGCATTCAGAATCTGTGCATACTATGCTGGAATTCAAAAACCATAGATTAAAATATTAGTACATGTCAAATTTTCAGAATATAACTCTAAGGAATTAATATATTTTCCCCCAAACTGTTTTGTGGAGCTTAAATTCCTGCCTGTCTGACATGTCAATTTTTTTCTGACCTAATAATTTCCAACATGCCCTTTGCCCTAGATCCTTGAAATAAAACAAGGATGGCATTTGTCAGCAAGTTTCTCAAGTCTGCTACTTCTCATTTCATGAGCTATCATTTGAAAAGGTACATTTAACTTGTGAAAAGGTCATTTTTCAACTAAGAAGAGAGCTTGGTGTTTTAGATTATTCATGTCTTGATCCAAATTCCATTTGACTCAGAAACAGCTTGCATATGCATAAGTACCTATACATCTCTGTGTGCATGTGTGCACACACAAAGGAGAAACACAACAGGGCACCCTCCCATATTAAATAATTTTTCCTCCTTGGGATTCAAATATACACATAATCCTATGGCTTTCCTCCAGGAGCCTATATAATTGCTCTTGCCATATACAGGTCAGCTTACCATGCCTCTGTGTGTCTACCGTACCTTCAGATTTGATGTCCTTTACAAAGCAGATGAAGAAATACGTTGCAAGAAATACATAAGTGGATTTTAAAAAACAAGGAAGACATCCTTAATTCAGTTACTTAGTGCTTTTCTTTCTTGTAAGAGCTCCAGAAGAGACTGTAAGAGCACTGCCTCTTGTAGCTAGCTGGTAGGAAGACAAGCCATCTGGGCAGAAGATGGAAGTAATCCCACAGTTCACCTGGAAGCATTGCCTCAGTCACCACCAGCACACCACTGTCTCAAGCAGTAGTTACAAGAAGCTTTTTGTAGCACACAGATCCATCAGATATCTGTATCAATGCTATAAGCAATGAGAAAAGTCACACATAAGTACAAGAGAAACCCCACATCACACAGGTCCAATTGCCTCATAGTTGCTTGAGGAATAGAGATGAGATGGATTAGTTTTCCCATCTGTTGTTTCTGATGCTTCTGGTGGTCATTTCATTACCTGAATTAGAGCACACATTTTTCAAAATCATCCCGAATTCAACCAGACCATCAGGTGTCTCTGGCGATGTGTTAAATCTCAAAAGCAAAATTGGTAAAATATTGTCCTGCTGGCCAAGAGAGCTTTGGATCACCACTGCCACCCAAGTGACACATGGCATTCTTCTCACCCAGCCAGAGAAGCCTCTTTGTCCCTCATTTCACAGTGGTACCAACTGCACAGCATGTTGCTGGCTGTGTGTGGCCTCTCTGATGAGCAGAATATAACATAATCTATATGTTCTGCAAGATAAGGCTTTGCAGTAGGTAATTTTTCCTGCCCCTCTGACTGATATATGAAAGAGTTTGAAAGACTGGTCTGATGGGTATTGGGTATCCACTGTCATTAGAACCAGCCCTATGGATAGGTCTTTACAGCACACAACTGTTTTCCTTCCTAACAGCTGTCAAACATTTTTTCTGGAGCAAGTCGATGTAAGTAACAGCAGCTCAAATGTAGCCCTTTAAAACTGTTTGTGTTTTATGAGGTGAAGAAAACTCCTTTTGGTCCAGTGGAGACTCTTAACTGAGTGTATAATAAAGGATTTTTTTTCCTCTCTCTCTCTTTTATATCATGTACAAATGTAAAAGTAATGGTAATAGGTTTTCCTCTTTGCTGATAATATAATATGTTTCTGACAGGAATGAAATTCAAGACGACACATTCCTGGCTCAGTTAGGCTACTCTGACTGATGTGGTCTGGTTACCTTTTCCCCCCTATTTTCTTTTTAGAAATGTATTATCACCTGCACCTCAGAATGAGCCATGTATTTCTGCTACAAAGGTCAGCCCATTAAATAATTTTACACATATGCCAAATACAAATCAATTCTCTTTGGCTCAAGTGCACCTAAAGAGGTCCAGATTACATTCAATCCAAATTGTATATTCTCCTCAATCAAATTCCCAAGAATTCGATTTTTTTTTAAATCCACTGATGCTTGCTAAAGAGTGTTAAAAGCCAACTAAGTGCAAGATAGAAACATATTTTAGCAGGCTGACTGGAATACTCAAAGATGAAACAGGGAAAAGGCACGAAAATGAGCCATGGATTTTGATGACCTGCAAAAAGGCACTTGCCACATGGTAAGACATGACATAATAATTGAAATTTCATCATTCTTATACAAGTTTTCTGTAGAATTATCACTTTTTAAATCTAAAACTCAAAATATTTTGCTTTGTTCTATGTGGATAGCATTTATGAATCTCATTACTATAAGATGAATGTGTATAATTTAGAGTGAAGTGTTAAACATTTTATAACATAAAGTGAATTATAGAGTCATTAGGGTTGGAAAATACCACTAAAATAATCAAGTCCAACCACTAGCCTAACTCTGGCAGGTCCAACAATAAAATTATAGAATCATTAAGATTGAAAAAGACCCTTAAGGTCATCATGTCCAACCATCAACATAGCACAACCACCATATTCACAAATAAATCATGTCTCTAGGTGCCACATTCACTCAGTTTTGGAACACTTCCAGAGACAAGGACTCATTCACTTTGACAGTCAGCCTTTCCCAGTGGCTGACCAGCCTTTTGGGAAAGAAAAGGGATTACTAACTTCTGTAATGATATGTCTCTTGATTTTGATTTTTCTCTTCAATAGGTATCCAAAGCAATCTACCAAATATTTTTGTCAGCTCAAGAGAATTCTGTCTTTTCCACTCCAAGTGGATATGCTACTCCAAGTGGATATGCTACTTGAAAAAGCTCCTTGACAGAAGAAAACAAGCTTGTCTGCTGGTACCAGGTGCAGGGCTTGTTGACAGGTGTGCTGGGCAGAGCCTAACTCTATGAAGCCCCAGATTTAGCAGTCAGGGCACAGCAGCCTGTGGGAAGGCAGCTGCTGGCCCAGGGCTGCCGCAGAAGAACTCTGACCATCCAGCCTGTGCTTCTGCAACTCTGGAGCAGTTGCTGTTCTGATTATGTGTGGCCTTTGTTAATATAGCACTTTTGACTGAGCACACGGCCTAACTGTGCTTGCACAAAGTGTGTCTTTGTTACTGGTTACACTCATTCTCAGAGGACCATGTCTTTCTGCCTCAGACCAGTGCTGCCTGTATGGATAGCACCTTAGCAAAGAACAGAGAAGACAACTGAGAAGAGGCAGACAATCACTAACAATTATAAATTATACAAGAACTAAATGTTTAAGTAATAGTAACCTAAAGGTGTCATCACCCATTTTTCTCCAATGCATGAAATCATCTAGTTAGTATTCAAGTGTTACTACCCAAATAATTCTTTTTTTTTTAACTGAGCAGATTGGGGAAAATTTCATCAGGATGCCCTAATTCTGTTCCTTCATGCTTAATCAATCACACCTCTGCTGAGTTGTGCAGCATTTTGTTACAAAAGTCTTAGCAAAAAAATTGGTCTGTGGCAAAATGAATAAAACCTTTAGCGGTAGAGTAATGATCCTTAAGTTCCTCTAGAAAAATGAGCAGGAAAGACTTCTTCCTTTAACAGAAGTAACTGCTAATAAGATAAAAAGGGCCATATTTAAGGGTGGAGATAAAAAAGGGAATACACCTCTTATTTGAAGTGCCAGACCAGTCCCCTGCACAAATACATGTCCATGGGATCCTGAGGTAAGAGTTTGTTTTTATCCAATCACCTCTTTCCTACTGCCGTTTTTACACCAGCATTAATCACCTTAATCTTTTCTCGTTCTGTTTTAATGGAGCTTATTGTGTCACCACAAAGACATTGATCAAGTGGTGGCTGACAGGATGCAACTATTTACTTTGAAGCAGTGGGAGCATACAGGGCAGGGAAGCACAGTGAAAATCTGTATCGGCTAGCACTTACAATTCCTGAACGATTCATACGTCTCCTTGAACACGTCCCCAAAGGCAAAGAATAATCACTTAGGTTTCCTTACAGAAATGTCATTTTTATCTGAGGCATAAAGTAGTAAAAGAATAAAAAACTGCTACATATTAACCGTGCTTTAAAAGATTTATTTAAAGATAATTACAGATGAATATAAAACCAGTGACTGAATGGTGGGGGATTATTTACTGTTATTTCAAATTAACTTACTTTAAATGCATATAAAGCATACTTGAAGTTAAGATGAGGCCTTTCTTCTGATTTCTAGTTTAAAAATAGAAAGGGAGAAACAAGAGCGACCACTGGTTTAGGGTGTGTATTTCATTAAATAATATAATTGGTAGACAGCTGCTGACAACAAAATCCTCCTTTAAGAAAGCACTGATTTGAAAACTAGTGTGAGGTCATGTAACCTCATTATTCTCTTTACATGTTCCATTAGGTCAAAATACCAATACCTTTTGCAGTAGCTTTCATCTCAGGCAGCATATGCCAGAATTTCACTTTCAACTCTGGCTTTTTTATTCTTCAGAAGGATTACAATCTGCAACACCACTGCTTCATTTTCATTACATCTTTTAGGGGAAATCAGTTTCACATTGTGTTATTTTTATACTCCTTAACAAGGTTTCGAAAGAAAAAGAGAAAATGAATCCTTTTAAATTAAGAGGTCCCAGTTTGATAGCACTTTCCAAATAAAAAAAAAAAGAAAAAAAAGAAAAAAGAAAGTAAAAGAAAGCTCTATTTTATCTATTTTATGAATAGTTTGCTTGAAAAGGATATGCAGCAGTAGAACATTCAAATCCCAACTGTCTAAGCTGAAGTCATTGATGTGTATTATCTGCTATCTGCTGGCTGCTATCATTAACAAGGCAGCTTTCAAAGGACAATTCTTAAAGCCTAGAAAATTTCTTTGGGCTAAAACTCTGAGGATGGCCTCTCTATCCTTTAGCTAAAAAAAGAAATCCTCTTGCCTGTGAACATATATAAAAAATTGTCCCCTCTTGCTGGACTTTCAGTCTTTTTAATTTTCTTTGCTTGATTCCTAATACCTTTTCTGTGCAATGCTAAGACCATTTCTGAACATTTACACAGAATAATAATAAAGTCCTCCGGCTGGTTTGTAGCATGCAAACCCCACCTTACAAGTCTTCCGTAGGTATCTGCTACTGCTTTCCTCAACCTGCTTAGAAGGAAAATTTTAGAAGAATGCCTAATGTATTCTATCCAATGATTTTGTTGGAGTTGATGTGAGTGTACTGACTTTTCTTATTTTCATAGTTTTATTTTGAGTAAGGTTGTCTTTTCTGATTCCTTGATTAACTTTGATTTTTGGGAGGAGGTAGGGAGGGGAGGGAAAAGAGAAAGTAGGACCATTCTGGAGCCACAACAAAATCTGATCCTGTAAACTGGTTACAATAAAATAGCCACTATGTGTTATCACGAAAGCAAATTTCCATCATGGTCTATTGGTCATTCAATGCAATAAATTTCAAATAATAGAATATGAAGGGAAAGAGGTCTTAAAACAGTGATGATACTAAGAATGTTTGATTTATACTTCTTTTCAGGTAAAGGTTGGACAAAAGATGAAATTATTTTTATAGACTTATTAAGGTCTTTTAATTGTCATTGTCAGAGGTTTATTTGATTGTAACTCTTCCTGTATCTGGCTAGAAAATTGATATGGTTTCCTGGAAACAGACTTTTATCTTTAAGGAGAAACTCTAGCACAAACGTCTGATAAAACTCTTGTAATAAATAGCTAAGTTACTTAAGTTAAAGAGTTGCTCATTTTGGTCAATCTACAATATTACCTGAAATGCCAAAGGTTTTGCAATTAAAAAAAAAAAAAAAAAAAAGGCAATTTTATGCATTAAAAAATGAACCAATCAAGAAAACAAAGAATCAATATCTCTGCCCTGAAGAGGAATATGATCATTTAAAAAATTTACATCTCAAATTATTTGAAATTTAAAATAGTCATAATACTCTATTTTTTAGCATCTTTAAAAGGTAATTATTCCAAGAACTGTGAATCTCTGTATTATTTTCAATGCCTTGTGAATCAGTGAAATAAAAACTTAAGTTGATCATATAATGGCAACTATCATATGTAGGAAAACCATTAATTAGGGTGACAAAATTCAAAGCAGGAAGCACTGTGCATAACAGAGTACTAAGAAACACATTAGAATATGAAGCTCAGCTCCTTGGAGTGGTCTGGAATGACCTCTCCCTGTCTTCAAAGTCTAACTCTGAAACTAGATTTGAGGAGATACTGGTCCCAGACTGCAGCAGCACTTTGCTTCTGCCTAGAAACAAATTTGAGAAATATAATGCATGAAACAATTTGGACAAATTTAGCAACAGTCTCCAGACTCAGCTCTCAAAATTAATTAAAATTTCCTCAAGGTTGTTTTTAGTTTCTTTGCATAATCCCGGTCCTTTTTTGTAGAGATGGAATACAGAATTCCTGCTCAAAAAGATGAGAGTTGGAAATATTTCACTGAAAAAGGCTGTCCAATCAGTCCAGGGCTGCGATTTCAAGGAAGGTATTTTCACCCTGCTGAAACACTGCCATGAGATTTGATTATTACAGCTGTGTTTTGGATCGAGATGTGAGAGTTCCACACTTGGTAAATAGGGACAGTATCTGTTTGGACTTCACAAAGCCTACAAGTTATCCTCCTATTTTAAAATACAGTGAATGAAGCCACATTATGAATTTTGTTAGATGCAAATGGACTGTGAGTAGTTAGCATGGTGGATTTACCTGCATAAATTAAGGGTAAATACATCTGACCTTGAGAAAGTACACCTGAATATAAACCTATCAGGTTCATATTTGTGGTCTGCCTCACACATTCACACATTGAAAAACACATAACCTACAAAAAAAAAAAAATCTGTATTTCCTTGCTTAGACAGAGCTCCACTTTGCACTTCAGGCCTCTAAAATGAACTGGCTTTCATCACTACCTCAAAGATTAAGATTACTTAAACTATACTTTAGGGAAGGAATGTATAAGGAGTCTGTTTTGATAAGTTTTTGCAGACCACTTCATTCAATAAAATAATGTCCTTTCTAGCCATGTCAAAAACATATGGTTGGTCTTGACATAATGGATGCACTCCTTAGATAAGTAAAAAAAGCCATTCTGTGAAAACTAGGATCTTAACAGATGCTACATGCAGCACCAACAACAACAAAAAAAAAGGGAGAGAGAAAAAGAGACGAATCTTGACAATATATTGTATTCTAATTTGTTACACTGCCTTTGATTTGCACTTTCCAAGGGTACAGGGAAGCATTTGACAGACCTGCATGTACCAGGGATGCCCCACAAACATCTTCTCTGTGATTAACTGTTAAAGACTTACAAACTTGCTACTTGTCTAGCCTGCACTCACCTTTATAAAGGTAAAATTGCTCAATACCTTTCTCCAAGAATTTAGACAATATGATTTAGATGTTTGCTAGATGACCAGTAGCATTCATGAAAAAAAATTACTTGAAAGTTCTGTAAGTGCAGGGGGAAAGAAAGGACATTAAGTTTTTATTCAAATAGAAAACAGGATTGTTATCAGTGCATCAGTTTCCTATTGCCTGCTGAATGAGAATTCAGGACTCTATAAACAATACACTGTCAGAAAAAGCCTCTGAATGAACAGCAATAGCAAAGTAACAGCTCAATTTTCTTGTAGATCTTAATTTTATGAAACATTTATTTAAGAAATGCCAGGGAATTAAAACCGTGTGAATATATATGTATATGTGCGGGCATATGGATGTTTTTTTTTAAAGGTTCATTGTTTTAAGCTTGAATATACTCTCTTGTATATCACTCTTCTATGTATTAAGTGGCCCTAGAATTAAAAGAAAACATGCTAGAGCTTTTAGTCTATTCTCTAAAGAGGTAGTTTTTGTCCATAATATTGAAAACCACAAGTTTTGAGGTTAACAACATGTGCCAAATGTAAAAAACAGTGATAGTCCCTTCTTGTCTCATGTAACATCTCAGTTTCTGCTTAGAGAGGAAACATTGGCCAGAGTTTTCATAATGTGACTATAAACCTATCAGGTTTAAACCTTAAAGTTCAGATAAGGTGGAAACTGCAGAAGACATTTGTCCATCAAAACTCATCCCTTCTGAATATTTTCACTGACTTGTACAGTTTTCTCTCACTCCCTCTCACTTGAGATTAAAATGAGACCCAATGTTTTTGTGATGCTCACATCAGTTTTAAACCCATTCAAACTCATTTATATTTTAGCAAATACAGTCACACCATGAATTTTTTGCCTACAGCAGCTCCCACCCTGATCCTTCTGGTAAGAATTAAGAAGGAAAAAAGTGTGCCACACTTCTTTTCAGCTTCTCTGGATTAGAAGTAAGACTATGTATTTGGAAATATTGAAGACATTGACATTATTGATATTGCAGATGGGAGAGGAAAGGTTTTGTCACTGTCAGTCCAAGCCTATCCCTCACAACACATCCCTCCCAGTAGCTAGAAGTTTAAGTCACACATGAGTAGTCTACATACCTTCCTTAGAGCAGTTTGGCACAGCCCCAGATTAGGTTAGGGGGATGTTGTACTACTGCTAGTTATATATGTGACAGGAGAAAAGCAGAGATACACAATCCGGGCTTCATCTAGCTGCAGTGAAAAGTGCTAAGCACAGGTGCTCATTCCTGCCAAGGCCTTTGCCAAAGTCCTAAGCTTCATGAAGAGGAAACCATGGAGCTAAAATCTAAATGAGCATCCCAGGATGCTCATCCTAAGTGGTAGGATAATTATGTTTTTCCATACTAAATACAGACCCATTCCATTCTTCTTTTTTTCCCCATTTCTGTCTTCTTCCTAAATACAAGTTTATAACTTTTATAATTTAACCCATTTTGCTTGCATTTTCTCATTTCCTCTCATGAGACAGCTTGTAAGCACAATGCACCTGATCAGAAGATCTTTTGCACCTCTTTTGTGCATAAAAAAATCCTTTTCATGCTATTCATTCCTCAATGGCTTTTCCTCTCTAGTTAAGTCTAGCTCTCAGTTGTTCTCCTCACTTTTCCTTATGTACTTGTATATGTACATCCAAACACCAACAGAAAAAATGCACATTAAACTGGGAGATCAAGAGTAACCCATTGAGAGGTGACTGTAGCACTCAGGATTCCCTTTTGCTGCTTCATCAGGTTTAGATGATTTGTTTTTGTGGAGGACTATAACAGACCACAAGCAAAGTTGATCAGCTTTTAAGGTTTCATTTAAAATTCAGAGCACTCAGTGACCATGCATTCACAATGAGACAAAGCAGTAAGCATGAAGAATGCAAAATCTATTAGTCTTCATTTAATACCAGTAAAGTCACTATTCCTCTGTCATGTACTTGATTGGCAATTCTGTGTGCATTACTTGCACAAAGTAATGTTTTGTATGAGCAGACTTTTGCCAATAAAATGTCACAATTACTAAACTGAGGAGAGTAAAATATCCCTAGTTCCTTTTTTTACATAAAATCACAATAGATTCAATATTACATAACTACAGAGACTGGGAGAAATAGAGTGTAAAGAATGTGAGTATGCCTTGTGCCATTATAATAAAATTTATTCAACTCTTTGTTTATTTAATTTTACTACAAACACTCCTATACAAAGCGTTAAACACTAGAATCATGTATATCTGTAGGAAAAACCACAAAAATCAGAGGCGATCACAAAACCTAACATAATTTCATGAAAGCTGTTATAAGTGAGGACACTTAAACAGTAAATATACAAATAGTTTTTGGGTACAGTTGGTTCATTTGCTAGTGTTACCATCAAGTTGTATGGATAAATGAGGAGTATTGGTTGCTGCTGGCTTTTAGACAGTGATCATTACCATCCTGTCAGGGTGACTCTTTTCAGTCTGTGATAAGTCCACCTTTGTGTATTGCCATTTAAAGTATGGTGCTGCTGTCATCTATAAAATGTATTTTCTTTGGGAAATCATCCAGTCATTTGAAATTTTTAAAATTTTTGAAAGGAACTGTCATGAAAGTTCATCATCCAGGCACAGAATGTAATAATGACACTTACTCACTCCAGTTCATAACACCCAAGAGACAAAATAACATATTTTTTTGATGAAGATACATGTGACCTTGGTACCTCCCTGGACTCAATGAAGAAATTCCGTAATTTGTGTCTGATAATGAGTACATCTTTCGGTAGTTGCTGGTAAGAAAATACACTTCTGATTTCTAACTGAGAAGAACTTTACTGAATGCTTCAGTCTGCAGAAGCAAACCAAAAGCCAAAGCCTGTTCACAGACATGTTCAAGACACATAATTAAACTGCATCTGTGCCTAACAGAGCATGTTATGCATAGGTGCAAAACTCTGGGGTCAAAGCTTACACAGTGCTTTGAAATTCTTCAGGTAAGGAGGCAATAAATACCACGATAATAAACCTTGGTCTGCAACAGTCCTGCAAGGATAATTGCCCATGATAGAAAATAATAAATAATAGTAATATAGAGAATATAATAATAATAATAATATAATAATATAATAATAATAATAATAATAATAATAATAATAATAATAATAATAAT
>QUSF01000051.1:3195734-3229216 GCA_003676055.1 Chloebia gouldiae | reverse complement strand
AATAATATAGAAAATAATAAAGTGGCTATGATAGAAAAATCTGCTGCATAAAATCTACCATGAATGTTTTGGAAGGAAGTAAAATGTCAATAAATTTATTTTATAAAACATGTTAAGCATATTATTTTACAGACTTACACAGTCAGAACGTTAAAAAAAAAAGAGTGAAACTAGTTTAAAATTAAGTCTGAAGCTGAAAGACTACAGAGGAAATAGTGATAGTTTGCATAGATAATTTCCTCTCTCAGACCATAGAAGTAGTGAACTGAAATACATTCACTGGAAGATGTTGGGAATTTCACATACAGGGCAGAAAATAGTATTTCCAAAGTGAAGATCCTTCTGTCTAGTTTTTAAGCTTTTCAGCACTTTGTGTTTGATTTTAGGCCACTGACTTTGGACAGCAGTTTCAATCACTGCAAGTGACTTGATGCCAAGAATAACTTTGGCAGCAGGAGCTGACACATATGCTTTAGTTCTCCTGCAGTACCACGTGTCTTCCAAAAACTGTGGTTACAGACTGCAATAAAGATTTAACTGTTCAGCATATTAGTGAGGAAATATACAGTCCTTGACTAAAGGTCTGGAAAAAGATCCAAGCTTGGAGCTCTGGTTTTCATTCAGATGCCTTTTTCTAGGTTTCACTCTGCTTTTGACAGATTTTGTTGTTATCATTGTATATTACAGCTGGGTGAATGTTAAAACAGATAAGGTATTTTTTAGCTACTTCTGGGTAAAAACAAACAAGGGAGAGGAGGGAGTCCCAGTTGCCCTATGGCGAACCACTGCCTGGTGATTATGGAACTCATGAAGGACATGGGGTAACTATCGGATGTAAGCTATTCCGGGATAGTTAAAAATGTTTTCAAGAATATTTTAGGAAGATTTTCCTTTGCTTCCATTGCATGCTCAAGAGAAGTATACCTAGACATACCCAAATGTTCTTTCAGAATTCTTCTTTTTATCAATCTCATGTTTTCTTCCATCTCATATGACAGCATAGTACTCTATTGTAGTTCATAGTACTCTATTGTAGATATCATCCTTGAGTAGTATGTTAATTTAGAAATTAAAACAATTAGCACAAAGAATAAAGTCAACTTTATATCTGTTGTCAAGTACAGAATAAAAGATTACCCAAACCCATCATCTGTGTACCTGGTAAGCTATTGACCTCACAGCAGAGCCTCACTCTTTAATTGCTAGAATGGCTGCTTCTTTAACACCTTAAAAACAATTTTTGGGCAGGTCTTCCCCGGGACCAGTGTCCCGCCGGAGACCCCGCGAAGGGTTCAGCGGCTGGAGTGGTCGCCCGGTTGCCGGATAGCTACAAAAAGCACTCTTCCACTCAGATGCGGGATGTCTCCCAGGCTACCTTTATTCTGCGGGTTCGACGGAGGGTAGATACAGCGAGGGGTAGGGGGACACAACCACGCAGAGGGGAGCAAGCTCTGAGAGCCCCGACCAACGGGCGGGGCAAGGTATAAAAGGGGCCAAGGGAGAGGCGTGGCTAGGGCTGAGGGTCCAACCAGGTGAAAGCTTAGGGGAGGAGAAAATGTGGGGTGACATTCCTTAAACCAATAGGGAAGGGGAGAAGAAGTGGATTTGGGGGAGAACCAATGGGGATACAATTTCCACAGAACATGCCAGAACAAAGGGCTGTAACAGCAAACTGATTGACAGGGATATGGGGGAAGGGATAACAAAGACTGACAGGCAGGGGAAGCGGGAAACTAAACAGCTGTTGACTCCCAGGGAAGGGCGGGAAGCCCTTCCCCCATCCCCCCTCCCACACACTTTCTTATTTATCTTAATTTATTTTATCTGTAGTTTCCAGAAGTAATTTTGTGGTGAATTTACACATTTTTTTGTTGGAATTGAATGGTTGCTATTGTCATTATTTATGCAACAAGAGAAACTAACTACAGTCTTTCAGTATGTATTACAATTTTCATGGATTATTGATTTTTTTTTGTTGTTTTATCAGATATGAGTGCAATTTGGGAGGTTTGTGGAATCCATTCTTCTTTCCTGTACAAACTGCTTTGAATAATAAAAGTTATGGGTTTATGGGAAGTGAAAGCAAAAGACAATCAAAACAAAGTGTCTAAATAGATTCCATCTAGCCTACTTTATAAGGATTTTATAGTTATTATGAAATCAATATTTGAACTGAAAATTTGAGTCCTTAATCTTTGAGTAAAATATGTGCATGAATGGCACACAAGAAGAAAATTCAAAAATTACTTTTTTTCTAATAAGTTCTAACAAAAAGTATCTCAGGAACATTATAAATCAGTAGCTCAAAAACTTATATTTCATAGTGTCTTTGTGATAGTATTAGCTTTCTCTAAATGATGTTAGTTGCTAGACAAGCAGAGAAGAAATTTCATTTCACTGATAATGAAGCAATCTTCAGCAAGATGTCAAAACATCCTAAGTGGTTAATGACATTTCTTGTGATCCATCTGTTGGCGGTCCTTCCCGTTGGGACAAAAAGAGAATCCTTTTTATTAAATCTAAATCAGTATTTAGATAAACACTAAACAGATGAAGAGAAAAACTCTCTGAAAGCCTTCAAGCATAGGGACTGTAAGTGTGCTCAACTACAGTATTAAAAAAAAAAAAAATCCACACAGACACCTTTGTGAATACCTAGCAGCACGGGTGCCTTGATCTCCAACTAAGAAGGAAACACACTCTGGTTTATGAAATGTATATCTGCACACACACAAAGATATAGATAGTTACTATGACAATGTGCACTCATATCTTCTGTCTACTGTTTTATCTTTGTTTTAAACCTCTGGATACCAATGGCACGGAGAAATGTACTGTGGACTTACAAGAAAAAGAAGCAGGAAAGATGTAACACTATGAGCAGATACTTTAAGGAGAGAAAAGTGGCTCCTCTCCATGGAGACTGCCATGGGAAGGCTGGCATATACCAGCTCCAGCCCAAAAAAAGGGACCTGGGGTTGTCAGAAGTCTCTGTGGTGTACAAGGATTGTTCAGTGCCTAAGTCTACAGACAGATTTTATGGGTGGTGCCCTTCTATGGCTTGTGTCTCTACTCCACCCACAACAGCAGCTCGGATAGCCCTCACCTTGCTTTAATTCCCTCTTTCCAAATCATTGTCAGATCTTTCTTCTCCAAGACAAAGTTTAATAAGAAAAGTGGCTTTAAAATGACAGGTTAATAAAAAACCATAAAACTGTGGAATCATAGAATGGTTTGGGTTGGGAGGGACCTTAAAGATCATCTAGTTCAAACCTCCCTTCCATGGGCAAGAACACCTTCCATTCAACCTGGTTGTTCAGGTCCATCTAACCTGGTCCTCATCCAACCTAGCCTTCAACACTTCCAGGGATGGGGCATCCACAGCTTTTATGTGCAAATTATTCCAGTGCATCACCACACTCACAGTAAAGAATTTCTTCCTAATATCTCATCTAAGCCTACCCTCATTCAGCTTAAGATCATTCCCCTTGTCCTGTCAAATATGTCCTTATAAAAAGTCACTCTCCACATTTCTTGTAACTGCCTTAAGGTACCAAAAGGTGCTACAAGATCTGTTTGGACTCTTCTCTGCTCCAGGCTGAGCATCCCCAGCTCTCTCATTCTATCTTCACAGGAAAGATGTTCCAGCTCATTTATCATCTTTGTGGCCCTACTCTGGACTTACTTCATCACGTCCACATCTTTCTTATGCTGAAGATCCCAGAGCTGGCTGCAGTGTTCCAGAAGGAATTTTACACGAGCAGAGCAGAGGGGTAGAATCACCCGCCTCAGCCTGCTGGTCCTGCTGCTTCAATACAGAGTGTGCTTGGTTTTCTGGATTTTTCACAGATTTATGATTTTTTCTGGACTTCAAGAGTTCCTTGACACACTGTGTAGAGCTTTTTATCCACAAACCTCCCCAGGTGTTTCTCTCAAGGGCTCCTCTAAATCCATTCCTCACCCAGCCTGTATTTACACTAAGGATTGCTCCAACCCAGATGCAGGACCTTGCATTTGGCTATGATTTTCACACAGACCTACCTCTCAAGCCTCCAGATAGCCATGTGCAAATACTCATAATCACTAAACTGTATTTTACTTTTCTAAATATCAGTTAGGGTCTAAATAATTGGGCTTTTCTGTGGGCATTTAACTACCACTTTTAAACCATTATTTGAAGGTTAGAAGGAGTAAAAATTGTCTGTCTAAACTCCTACCTCAGATTAAATCACTTAAATTCACAAACATTACAATATGACTATCAGAGAACACTATGCTGTACTTGCCACATTCCAAAAAAAGAAATTACTTGAGAGATCAGTAAAATTTGCTATAAGACTACTATTTCAGAATAGCGAAGATCACAAGAAAATGCTTTCTGTACTTGGGCCTGCTCTCACTGCTATCTTTCCTAGCAGGAGTGGGAGATTTTGAGAAATGGCAATAGACGAGTCACCACATCTCAGACTCCTTCCTTTACACAGGACTTAGCCAAATAAATCTATTGTATATATACTGTGTATATAGCACAGCAACCAGTAAGTCACTAACAATGAAGTGTACCCTTTCCTGAAAATATTGAATTTACTGAGCATAGACAGAAAGACAGTGCAGAACTGCACAGCAGGTCCCGTGTTTCTTGGCATGTGCATTCTTTGATAATGTATGTTACTAAGCAAAGCCATTGCCTCCAGAAATGCCAGCAGTAGGGCTGTGGCATGATACCTTCCCTCCATTATGAAAAAACATCAAATATGCAACCTCAAAAAAAATATTTGGATGCTACTGACTATAATGATGATAGTATTCTCCTTCTGAAAATAAGTTAATTTGTATTTGTTAATATATAATCTATATTTCCTGGCCTAGCAGCAATAACATTTTTTGCTTGGCCTGGTCTGGAGGGTTTTGGCAGGTTTCAACAAGCCTTAAAGATCCCTCCATGCTCCTGTTCTTTGGCTAGTATCTAGTGTCTCAAAATTTTCTCATAGACTTCTCAGTCCTTAAACAACTTGCTATATGGTCTCCAACATATTTTCATCAATACATGAATAAGCACAATCTTGTGGTCCTTAAACAAATCCTATCAAATATAGTGTTTCCTGGTAAGAATGTAATATTGGCTTAAAACAGCCTGTCCAAACCTCCATGATTTAATACACATCATTGGCTTTGGGGGCTCTTATCCTTAGCACTAGCTCTGGCAATACAGTAGTTCCATTTTGGTCAGAGGTAAGGTATCACTTTTCTTCTGAGCTAACAAATCTGGAATTGACATATTTAAAGCACTAAGATCAAGTAACCCTGGCAATTTGCATAAAGCCTCACAAACATCAAATCTCTCCTGAGTTTGTATTCGATTTTTAAACCCCTGGTTTGTACCTGGAACAATAATGTCTTCATTCACATGTGTTTCATAGCCCCCTTTTGGCCATGTTAATAACCCGTTTATAGTTGGTTTCAGCTCTTAGTAAAATATCCATGCATTAATGGGTGAACAAAAATAAGAAATGAAAATTTTTACACAAGTGAACTAGAGACAAAATATTCTCTTTTCTATTAATTTGTTAGTATTGATTTTTTTGTTAACACTGAGACTAGGTACTCTTGTCTATTTCTGAAAAATAAGCAAAAGTACATGTATAGAAGTAGCTCATTATGTTGGCTCTTCTCATTGCATTTCTTGTTACGTGAGCAGGGTGTTTTGTAAAAGCAAAACTGTTCCCTCTCTCTTTTTCTGTTTTTGCTCTCTTGTCTTAATATTTCTAGTCTTCAGGCTTTCATTCTCCAATCTTACTTTGGTTCACATTTCTCTCCAGCAAATTCCATCTGTTGGGTCTTTGAAATGTGAGATTGAGGATTTCTGGTGAGGTATGTCATCAGTGTTGATAATCTCTGCTAAAACCAATGTGAAGGTCAATGAGTGTGGAGGACACGTCTCATACTGCTTGTGTGAAGAGTGAGATCATGTTTCCATCAATCACCTTGTCAGTGTAACAGGCAAAGTCTGAGAGGTTTGGGTTCATAATGCCAGATTCCTTGGCATTTATAATTTTATTGGAGATTGTTTTTTTTTAGTTGCACTACAGCTATACAGGTATTTCCAGAGATATGCAGGAAATACTTGAGCACATCTCTCCAGAACAGCAACTAAAAATTCAAAATTTATTAGGCAAAGCCTGATGCTGCTCAGCTCTTAGCTTAAAAATCATTCTACCTCCTGTCATTTTGGTTAGGAGGGATACAAAGCCCTAACAAGCTGTTGAGCAGCATCTGTAAAACTCATTGTAATAAGGTATGTAACAAAGAATGGGTAAGAGGGAAAAATCAATTATTTTAATTCCTCAGCATATTTTGGTAATGTTTATCTAGATTTCTCAGTCATTAGCTAGAAAGATTCTACTTTACTGCTTCTTCTTCCATTTATTTTTATAATCCCATCTCTTTCCAGTTCCTGCACTTCACTGGTAAACCTCTCCCTGTTCTGTGAGCATGGTTGCCCTGGTCAGTGATGAGCTGACTGCTGAACTGCAGCTGGCATATTTTGAAAATGCACTCAGAGTTTCATCACTCATTCTTCCTCCAGGACCAAAGACTACACCGGAGCCTGCCCCTGTCTCAGGAGTCCGGGGCTTCCAGCAGCTTCAGATGTTCTGAATTCAGTAGGATGCTGTAAAACTTCCCTGTGATTTGATTAGAACCATAAAATCTACAGGCAACTACAAGGGAAAACATACACCTACCACAGCTGGAGAAAACACCCTCCTGCTTCTGTTTGCTAAACATATGAATTTTAGAACTGTATTTGTAATGCAATTAGTCACAGAATATCAGTTTAAACTATCTACTTTTTTATCACCTTGTTTGCAAGATGTGCTGATAGGTGCTGCATGATTATATTAAAGATGTCAACATAAATGCATGGCATAAGTATTGACTATTTCAAAATAGTCTTAGTTGCTGAAACAACAACATTGCATCTTCTCCCTTAGTATTGTATACTAATTCCCATAGAAAAAGAAATTCTCACATTGTTTATCTCATGACAAACATATTAGAAATATAATATTTAATATGCTTACTATGCTACATACTACATGCTTACAGGTCTACATGCTCACTATGTAATTTATACTTAAAACTGTGAAATAATATTTATGTACCTGGACTAATCTTTCTAAGAATACATCCATTAAACTCTGCACTTATTTTCTGTATGAAGAGAAATTCTTCAATAATATTTTAGGGAATCAATTCTGTATTAGTTACACATATGTACAATCTGATCTCCTGTTTCATATTAAGACCCTAAAGTTCCCAAAAGAATGCCTACAGTTCAAAGGTTTATGGAATTTTTTTTGTCACATACATTTTTCTTTTGTACTTAAGGTAACTACAGGGGCATAAGGTTAAAGAGGATTTTTTTTTTTAACTTAAGGCTTCTTAGAAGAAAATTGAATACTTTGGGAAGAGTATAATAAAAGAGAAGTGACTACATTTACACAGAAGGTTTATTTCATAAAGAACCTATCTTCTACAAGGAAACTATGAAAGTGGAAAAACTTCAAGAACCCATAGGAAAATATGGAGGTCAAACACTCTGGAACAGTTTTTCATCATAAAGCTAACAATAGGGAATATCTATGCTCTTTCTGCTAGTGCTGATGAAATCTATGTAATTCTTTCACCCCTGGGCAAAGTGCTGTTGAGCATAAGCAGAGAAGTGTTGAATCACGCATAGATTTCTTTAATTGAATCAGTTCTATGCTCAATGGACTTAGTAACAATTCTGTAAATCTTTCTGGCAGTTCTCTGCAATTGGTGGGTGACTGAAGGCCTAACTCCTAGTAAAATAGTGGTAACTTTCTCATTCACTCCAAAGGATCTGTGACCAAAACCAGGCCAGCAAAACCACAAAGGCCATATTTTAAGGTTTGTTTTTTTGTTTGTTTGGTTGGTTTTATAGTAAGTAAAGAAAAGGTAAGTAAAGTAAAGAAGAGGTTTTTTTAAAAAGTGGCTAATATCCTAGATATTTCTAATGTTGCAAAAAAAAAAAATACAAATGCTACAAGAGAGTAAAAGCAATGGACACCTTCATGCTTTTGTCCAACTACTATTTGTTATAGTTTTAGGCACTTTTCTGGTTGCAACATTTAGCTTTTGGCTGAAAAGAGGGGCTGGCAATAGAGAAGGAGAATGTAAGAATCTGAGTGTAAACAAAAAAAGGTTCTGTGTACATCAATCTAACTCCTGGTACATTAAGCTCTATCCCAGCCTGGAAATGGGTTCCTCTAAGTATTGGCAGGCAGTAGCATTGAGCAGATAATTTGATTAATACTACATTCAAAGGCAAAGTCATTAATTCATGCAAAATGCAGTGGGGATTGCAGACCAGGTCTCTTTAGACAAAGTTATTTAAAACTGACATCAGGTCTCCAATCCAAACCACCAAGTGACCCACACATACCAGCACAGGGATGTGGAGATATCTTAGGAATACTGAAAGATGCCAAAAGAAATTGCTACCAAAGTACCTCAAAAGGCCTCTTATTTAATATATGTCTGCAAAGAAGATCCCAAAAGAGGACAGAGGAAGAGAAGGTAAGGTGGGTAAACTGGGACTTGACGAGTATCCTTCTCTTTGAGTGACAGGGATTCCTGAGGCTTCTACAGAGTCTTTTATGGCGCTTCACTCCCAAGAACTGCAAATGGCCAAACCACAGCTTCCACCTTAACTTGAACACAACAGCAACAAGAGGGGTGTTTGTAAACAGATTTCATATACAGTTCACAGCTACAGACAGAACTGTAGGAAAATAAGTAAAATTCAGAATTATTCAAAGAAGTCAGAAAGGTATTTTCAATAATCTCAACAGCAGGAGAGGAGAGAACAAAAATTGAGCCAACTAGAAACAGTACTCCTTTGGCCTGTCACAATATACTAAAAGTGATATATGTCCTAAGCTGAGGGATAAGACACTGACCTCCTTAATCAGTATTATGGATCCTGTTGCTTCTGGCATGTATTTTAGCAGCCATTTTCTGAAAGTAAAATTCAACTGTAACACTTGTTTTTTCAACAGACACACAGAAAGACTAAATTATTATCATACAATGAAAAGAATAGTTTTTTATAAAAAAAAATGCTACTACTCCTCTTGCTGCCCCCCAGGATGTGGTTCCCTGAAGCACAGACAGTTAAAAGGATTTTATTAAGAAAGAATGAAAAAATAGGACATTAAAAACTACTTCATGACAAAAGGAAACATTAATGATAAATCCTATACCCAAGCATATCACCCTGCCCTGAGACAGGTGTAGGTGTCCCTCACCCATCCTGTGGCAAGCCATACTGCAAAAGCCAGCAGATAGACCCAGTATTAGTGTTGATTTGGGATTACTGGAAGAACTGTGGTCACATATCTTGAGTCAGTTTTTTTCCATCCCAAAGATTAGTTTTGCAGTGTCTTTTACACTGCAGGGGGTACAGGAGAACATACTGGATGGCCCCCAAAACTAAGCAGATTATAGCCTGGTCAGATTTTCTAGTAATAGCCAGTAACTATAATCCACAAAAATGCTAAAAATTACTAGTTTAGTAAGAAGAATGTAAGGGATCTTTATATGTCAATAATAGGAAATGAATGTTATTTTGAGAAATTATGTCTCCATTTGCACTAAGGCCCTAGAAGAGGGAGAAAACATTTACCAGAAATGTTATATCCAGTACTACTCTGGAGTTTCTCATCATTACACACTCCTTTTTTCTTGTTTTTAAATGCTCTTTTGACTCATTTTAGGCTACCTCTCCCTCCTGCCCCCCACACAAGTCATATATAGTGTTAGAAACCTAAAACTCACCTGAAACTAAAAAAAAAAAAAAACACAGGACATGATACTCCTGAGGGAAAAAGAGAACTAAATTTCTTTCCTATTTTTCTAATTTTCTTCAAAGCCAATGGTTGCAAAGTAGAGTTTTGACTTACTCCTTTGTTAAACAGTAGAAACTGATGGAACATGAGAGCATGTGTAAAATGAGTTTAGAAGTACCATTTATCAGACTTCAGTTCAGGTCAAGGTTGCCTTCTATAATGTCTAATATGGACATAACCTCAATCTTCATAACTAAGGGGTAATAAAATACTGAGAAAGAAGTTGTGAGTTTGTGCAAGTGTATGTGTGTGGGTTTTTTTTACCAATAATCTGGATCCAAGAAAAATTCTAAAATGGGAAGGGTTTGGAAGGGAGGCAGAGAGTTCTACAGTGATTCACACCTTGATTTCATGGCTCATTCACTTCAGTATCAATAGTGTCCACACAGAACATACACTATTATTTCACATAATGGAGGGGGCAGCCAGACGATTGGCTTCATTGCACACTGCAGCTACACTGACATTTGTAGAAACATCCAAATCCAAAGGGATAAATAATTCACAGCTTTACTGAAAGATAGTTCTAAAGGGGTTTGATAGATTGATAAAGAAGGATGCAGTTGTAAAAGTCTGGCACATCCAAGCTTCAGGGAATTTGGACTGGCCTACTATGTCCTCACATTTCTAGAGAACTGTTAAACTAAGCCCCCCTAAACTTCCTTTTGTAACTTCAAATGATCCTTATGATAAAGCACAGGAATATTAAAAAAAAGTATCAAAAAATACCTGAGCAAAATGGCTCTGTAAAAGAAGTTTCAGAAAGGCAATGAGAGAGGGGGTTGACTTGCAGTTTTCTAATTACTTCTTTAAACACATTCTTAAATTGGAATGACATATCTTAGATTTCCTTTCTCTGTGGTTTGACAAATCAACAGTTTACCCATTGTAAAAATAATTACATGTTTCATTTATTTTCACTGGTTCTTTTCATAGAATATTTTAGTCTTAAAATTGCAAGGACAGCTGAAAAGCTTCTTTGAGAATGCTGGAATCTGTGCATTACAGAAATATCTGTAACACTTAATTCTGTTAACAATTAATGTAATGGCTTTACTTGTTTCTCATGGTATCCTCTGCGTTCCAAACATTTGAGGATATTCACTCAAATAGACATTTATCTGATTTTAACTCTTGAGGGCCCTTGTCCTGTTCACATACCATGCAGCCAGATCTGGGATGCATTTCAAAACCAATCCTCATCAGATATGTGGATAACAGTTGCAGAATAAAAAAAAAAGGGGTCAATTTATAGAAAACACAAGTTTTCCCCTTTAAGCGCTTCTGACCGGCCTGAACTGACAGTAGGACTAAGCAGTAACTCATTTCCCCACATGTTGATATGGCACATAGGCTTAAGAGTCACGAAGCTCAATCCCCCATGTTACAGACAGTTGTGAACAGTCCCCTTGCTAACAGGTCCTTCTCACTGCTGAAAATATTTCTAGATATGCTTGTAACTTTTATAGATTTTCAGGACCTAAAATCTTGTTTATATCTATGGTAAATAGTGTGAAAACAATAAAAAACCTTATGGTGTGGCTTATATTAAAAAATGTGCCGAATTTGTTTATTTTACTTTTTTTTTTTAGTTTTCCTTCTACAGGGACAAGACTTAAACAAGTGTGGACATGTTTTGCCTTCTCTTTTCTCTCCATTCCTTTGGTTTTGGACTTTTAAGGGTTGGTCTCTTCCTCTGTCCTAATTACATCTTGGGGTTCCCCAGTGTTCCACTCTCCTATCTCTCTAATGCCTACATCCACCTTCTTCTTTGGACATTCAGCTATATCTGAACCACAGAGTCACAGATCTACCCTTTTATTTCAGACCTAACTAATTTCCAAACTAAATTCTCAGCATGTCTCTCTAAGGTCCTGTGGATACCTGTCAAATTAAGGTCAAAATTGTAACTTCTTCCTCGGGTATTTGAGGGTATTTTCTTCTTCATTTACCATGGATAATGGTATATATATTCATATTTCAAAGATGTCATCTTTAACTTGGCTTGTTCCTACTTTTCAAATGTCAAGGATGTGGAATATGCTTAAGTTCTATTGCACAGCACCTGCCCTTCCACACCTTCACAAGACAAATTATTTTTTTCCAGATGATCATTTATCATCTTCCTATTTGCAACTTTCTTTTGCTTCAAATTGAATCAAGGAACATCAATGCTTCAATGTGCACAAAACAGTGATGCTTACTAAGATTATTAACCTGTCTCCCTGAGACAAGCAATCCATGACCTGGCAGCATAGCCTCTCTCTCCTCCACCATGAGGTGACTTCTTGAAGTTATTTGCAGCTTTTCCTCACTCTATTTTAATATTATCTGACATTCACCTTCAAGAGTTTGAAGCCCCTCTCCAGCTTATGATAATTTTCTTCATGTGCCATAATTTCAAAGAAGCTATAGGCTCACACTCAGGATCTTCTTTATGTTTGGTTTTTTTTTAGTAAAACTAACAGAACTATGTTATTATCTTTCAAACAATTTCTACCAATGTCCTTCCCCTAAAAGAAGCTGGATAATGTTCAACCCATTGGTGCACCTGAACCTTTAACATTTTTTTTTGACTGTGTCATTTCCTTATTGCTTTTTGCTCCCAGCCTCCTATGTAGACCAGATGGCAAACTGGCCATGGACCTAATTCACACTTTGCATCTTAACAGAGAGCTCAGCAGAGGAAAATCCCATCTCACTTGTGGGGCACACATATCTGTGGTAACACAAACCTGTGAAAACATAATTCTAATACACAGCATGACCATAAATAATAACCATAAACTCTTTGGAGTTCCAAAAATCATTGGTTTTAATACTTCTACAATCTTTTTTACAGCACTGAATGTTCTTGTTGGAAACCTTATCATATTTAGCCTACACAGAACAGGGTGACATTCAGATGACCTGACATCAGACACCTCCAGTGTAGTAATTTCATTCTGTAGTAATTCTGTAGACTTCCCCTCATGAAGAAAATAGATGAACAAACACTTTTGGGCACAACTTATCTCATCCTGAATAGTCATCTATGGTAGATGTGAGTCATGGCCTCGTTGGGCTTGTTTTCTCCTATTGTGTACAAAGATGGTAAGAACTGCAGTGCAGAAACACATATAGGCAGTGTAGGTGTCTAAAGTTAGGGCCTGCTGGTGGCACAAGGCAGCACCGTACTTTTCACTGGGTATTTCAATTCCATCCTTATTTAAGATGTTCTTAGCACTAAACTTGTATCAAGGACACATATGTAGGAAAAGTTCGTCTCATCAAACACAGCCAAAAGAACATAACAGTTATTTTCTTTTCCACAAAAGAAATAGCAGCTGTTCATTTCTGATATAGAAAATACACTGATCTAGAGTTTCAGCTGAAATGAGAACAATGAGAGCTTGAGTCTTGCATTTTCCTTAATCTTTATTTAGTTTTAATTTGTTTTAAAGTGTATTCACCACTATCCTCCTTGCCAGGTTTCTTCTACATGACCTAAAACTAATCCTTGGACAACTGTGAAAGCAGAGAGCTCTAAAATAGTATCTGTACCTTCTTTTGTCTCAGAAAATGTAAATTAGGGCACTGGGTAAATAACATGCTTGACTTTGTGTCATGAAATGTGATTGTGGTGCTATGTCAGGGTCAAGATTTATGAAGCTATCAGGACTGGAGTGGAAAAGGGCCAGCTTACACCTGCAACACAATTTTTTCTGCTTTTCAGACAAGTAACTCTGGAGTAGGGGGCACTGGCTACTAAGGTGACACTATTTAACAGATTGTCAGGCACCCCTTTGAGATGGACAGGAACAGTGCAGATTGGGAAAGAAATTAAAATTAAAGACAAACAGTAATAGAAATAGAAAATAATTTGAGCAACTCCACAAAATCCTTAATTACACATAAATTAGAGGGAAAGAGGAGTTATCTTAAGGAAGTATAGGATTTTTACACAGTGGTATATCTCAAAAACAACTTATTTTTAATCCAAGGAGCTAGCCCAATAATGCCTCTTTGCTGGTAACTAATGTGGCCCATTGGAAAAAAAAAACCAAAAAACAACAACAAAACAAAAACCTTTACCACAAACCAAAAGAAAACAAGCAACAAATAAATAAAAGCACCAGTGTATGTGTCTCTGCTTCAGTGACTAGGACACTGGGATTCTATTACAGCCCATCATTTTATTCTCTTTCTTACTTATTCACAGCTCACTGACCAGATTACAAAATCACCGGTTTCAGAGGCTACTGGGGAAGACAAAATATTCTTCACAGGAGTAAAATGCACAGAACAAAGGACTACAAAAAAAAGATTCAGCATTTCTTGTGTATGCTCTGCAGTACCTTTCTGGTTATTAAATGGAGCTTACAGTATTGTGGCAGAAATTTGACAAGCCATTTGCCACCAAAAAAAAAATTATGTATAGAAAGTGAGTTTTTTGTAGTGAAGCAGTATCTGAGAAGCCCTAATTTATTTGAATGTATTCAGTTTACAAGTTTATATTTCTTCATATTACTCTGTTGATTTCCATTATTCATAATTTTCATTGAAATGTCAGATAAATAGAATTTTTCCAATTTTTCACTTTATGAGCATAAATTCATATATCACATGTTAATTAAATTGTAGTCTTTTAAGTGCTAGAATCTTTGCTTCTCCTGAGTATTTTTCCTCAATCACAACACAAAATGCAGATGTGCACATAGTGAAAGAAACCATCAAAACAGCCAGCAAAAATTTTGCCATTTTTCTCTACATGTATAATTACTTAAAGAACTTTTTTCAATATTGTAAATCTATATATTAGGAAGGTTAGTTAAATCTTCCTAATGAGAAATTATTATTTTCTATGTAATCCTTAACAGGGAGAAACACAGACATTTAAACCCAAAGGGGACAAAAAACTATAGTGAGTTCTCACAGTCACACAACTGTGCCTCTGCTTATGTGCTCAGACTAAGTGGAAATGCTAGATACTCCATTATTTCAGATGCTAGGAACCCAAGCCTGTCCTAGCCTACAAAACACAACCCTATTTCTAGCAGACAGCTGTCAAACACAAAAGGGCCAGCTACTAAGCTAGAACAAATTGATACAGATAATTTTGAAGTCTGTAGTTTTCAGGTGACAACATATTGGTAAGGCCCTGTTTCTGTTTCCCATTTTGAACTCCCCGTAAATCTTGGTTCAAAGCTTTTTTTATATTTAAAAATTCCCAAAGTCCACCAATCCAGCATCATAATGAAATGCTATACCCTTGGTTCTTTAAATCACGGCTTGGTTGTTTTGTATTGGCTTTTTTTTTTTTTTTGTTACATTTAACTTAGATTCCATATGCTAATGTTAGAATTCATTAGCAAGATCTTCTATGCTCTTGGCCATTAGAGTGCAAATTTTTATTAAAACTAAATAGAAAGACAGTGAACAAATTATAATTTAAATCTTTCTATGTGAAATAAAATTATCTATTTAATGCTTTATTTCCATTCAGCTAAAATGAGATTTCCACTGGCATCCTGAAAATTCAATATGCCAATCTGGCATTGTGTTTCTCATCAGAAGCTTCTGCTGCAATAAAATGCACTATAAGAGGTTAAAAATTGGATGAAAATTATCTCATTATATATGTTTATAAAAAGTCAGAGCATTACCACTGCACAGTACTCAGAAAGTTGATTCTGGAAGGAAGATTATGTATTAAGCCTGAACTTCAAGTTAAATGAAAGTAAGCATACCTAAGCTCTGGGCACTAGATTACTCCAACACATTTTCTTTGCTGTTTGCACTAACCAGACAATAGGATTGAAAATAACAATTAAATTGAAAAGCCTGATTACTTAGCATGGTAGTTATATGTACTTCTGTATTTTCCTGCTGTTTGTATATAAATTTAAAAATAATACAAGAACATTTTACATCTAATGTTTGATAGATCCTATTACAACTCCTTCCTCTTCTTAGTGTACTCTTCAACAGTGTGTACAGCAGAAAAGGGCAAGGAATTAATCAGAATGCCAAAAGAGTTGGGTTCCACAGTGTGTAGAAAGCACTTCGGCTCATTATTTGCTCAATTTCTTTAGGGAGTTGTGAAATAGAGGTCTTAAATTTAACATGTCTGGCTTACTTCCACCTGGATTCACTTCAAACCTATTGCCTGCAGCTTGCTGAATACAGAGTGGGAAATCAGTCATTACATTAAGAACTGATGGCAAATGATTCCAATTCACATTTTTCAGCTGGTATGTTTTTTAACCTGGAGCAACACCAAATTGAAAAATTTTGCAAACTGGGCATAACAGCTGTGTTGCAGACTAAATATATTTCCAGTTCTATGAAGTCCACAAGGGGATATTTCTCTGGCATTTCTTCAGTTGCTATGCTACCCACTGAAGTTACAAGGTGCACCATATCTTCAGCTCTCATCCTGTTTTTTCTCTCTGTTACAAGTCAGTGTCAAAGCTGCTCAGCTGCTGTGATCTACAGTTTAGCACTGACCCAATTTCAATACTTTTATAAATGTCTGATGTAGGTTTATAGGTTATTTGCTGCTAAGATAAAAGCACACATTTGAAATTAACCTGCTGTACCTTCTGTTTTGAAGTATTCATTTTGGTTCAATGATATTGCAGGAGTTGTATATATTTTCTGTTCTCTATCAAAAATATAGATGTTACTCAAATGCATTTCAGTAGCACTTGGAGACATTACACTGCTCTGTAAAGCACTGATACATATTCCTTAATTATTTTTTGAGAAAACTCTGACAATTTCTAGAATTTACAGAAGTGGATGCAAATTTTACCTCTCAGAGTCTTATATAATTTAGAAGCCAAATCACACTACAGAAAGGAAATCTGTCAGACCTGAACTCTGCTACTGATGTCATTTTAGCCAGGCAAGCCTAGTGGCTGTGTAACGCTATATGTGTTTAAATGTGTATTGATTTTGTGATGCTGACAAATGTAAATTTACAAGTTCCAGGAGGGTGTTTTAATAATGTCACAAGACAGCAGGCCCAAAATATATTTCCAGTGTATCATAACATGAACTGGATACAGAAAAATTTTGGATACAAAATACATTAAAACAAGTCCCCAGCCCCGACTGAATTTTTTATTATTTTCAGTTAATGCAATTTAACCAAGACACAAGTTTCATCCCTGTAACAACTTAGTACGTACTCTCTATTATCCCCATAAAAGTATTTATAATTCAGTGACAGCATAAAGGGAAAAGTATTTCATTTAAGCTAATCTTCCACAGTAAATGCAACCATGACAAAAACATATCTGCAATAGTGCCATTCAAAAATCAGTTTTGCCAGGACAATGTTATAAGTGTCTTTAGATACTATGACTAACTCATCAGGGACTTGTTTCAGTATATTTTCTTATTTGTGTTTCTGTAGAAAATTTGTACATTCAGAGAGATTTGTTTATAAGTATGAAGACATTGGTCAGTGTAACATTTTCTATCAGTAGATCTCAGTATGTGAAAGGACATCTTAGCATGCATGTGGGAAATTGGAAGAGAGGAAGAGGGAATTTAGTAATAGAAAGAAATGGATTGAAATGTAAAAAAGAGGAGCTCTGGGTACAGTTTTATCATAGGTTTACAGTGAGTGAAGAGTTTCTTTCCATCTCTTCCATTATGAAAGACCCCCCCAAAAGTAACTTGATCATGGAGTGAAAAGGGTCAGCATTCTTGTCATACCTCATTCAATGGCCTGGGATAAACTTTCATCCGTCCCAGGAACAAGTGTGTTTGTATATTGAGGTGTCTCTTCATTAGATTTGAGGGATGCATTTTAATAGAAGGAAAGATAAGGAAAACATATCATTTATCACTTAATTGGAAATGCCTCAAAACCTACATGGATTTCAGCATGAAAATACATTGTTTAGAATTCATATTTATCTACATGATTTTCAAACTGAATCTGAAGAAGAAAACTGAAAAGTAAAGGACCTTTTAAAAAATTTGTTACCTGGAACAATGGCTGTGACAGTGACACAGCATGAAGAGTTCTACATTTGTTCAAGAGCTGCTGGGGACGCAAATCCTACTGAAATGCACAAGAAGGGTTTGGAAAGCTTTTGTTCAAGACCAAAATAAGAATATTCTATTTCTAAATTTGATACCGATGCAGCCCAAAATTATGGAAGTCCTGTGATAAAGGCTGCAAGTGTGAAAAAATCACATCTGAGATGCTTTGTTAATACAAATTTTATATTTGTGCTTGTGGACACAGAAGAGAAATAGAAGTGTCTGTCAAAAATTACATAAAGAAAGGGACCATGTGATGGTAGTTAAGCTACTAAACAGCACAAGAGCTTTCTGCAGTTCTAACACCCTGTTCAGACACACTGGACCAGTGTGCTGATAGTACATCTTAGCTTTAAATTATTTTCTTAAATGGTGTCTTAAAACTGTCGCTACAGTAGTCACAAAAGGAAGGAGCATCCATTAATTACCACAGGTGCCCCAAAATATTCTTACCTCCATAGACAGAAGATAAAACATGTCCATGATATAGGCCCAAATTTTGGTGGAGTTGCAAAAGTTGTGTGCATTATGTGTTCATTTTGCAAAGTGCTTTCTGCTTAGGCAGAATTCCAATATTAGACTCAGCTATAATTCACTCTCCATTGACTCTTGATTAAAATTATGTCAGATAAGACTTTCCTCATTATAAAACATTAAAAGGAATAAATAGAATAAATGTTTCTCCAAGTAAGCAGCCATGATATCTCCAATTCTATATTTGTAGAATATATTTGTAGAAATAAAATAAAATATTTTTGTAATGGCAACTTCTTTTGTGTTGGGTGTGTTTTAAAAAAAATTAAAACTTCTTGAACTGCAGAAAAAAACCAATCTTCCTCAAAATGTATTTCCAATGCAACTTTGTCAAGCTGATGCTACCTGTTCTTGGTTGTAAACAACAATTGAATCAAATAGCACACAATTCTGAACGTATTTGACAGAAAAAATTTGCTCTTTAGGTTGCTGTTCTGAATTTTGCAGATATTTATTTTGACATCCACTCATTTGCTAATTAATTCAACTGGCAAGTGGAAGCTTTTCACATGGAAGTTCATGCATTTGTTTTCTGAGGACAGAGTCTAAAGGAAGGTAGGATGTTCCTGAGAATCTAAATTAAGCCAGTTTATTATTTTTTCTATGCTTATATGTTTCAAGTGTATCAGCATCTTTTTAGGATGTCTCTGAAAAGGCTAATTCCTGCATAAATTGGAGAATCTGTTATATCCTAGATAAGACTTTTTGATAATATAACAATAGGCCTGGAAATTAAACCAAGACATAGTGCTTTATTTCCAATTACAGGGGTATTTTTCTTGTCAATTATTATTAACATTATCAATTTCTTTAGCTAATGAATCTGTCTCTGCATTCTAGGGCACAAACTAATTAATAAATCTGTGCCAGAGATATTATTTCTTCTCAAAACAATTTTTTTCAGAAAGGCACTATTAATAATCTCCCTGGTAAGATTATATTTCTAACATTTCACTCATCTTGCTCCATCCAGTAGCCTAAAGAACCAAAGTTTATTGGAAAAATTTGGCCCATTCTTTTGTAGGGCTTTTTTCCCTACCAGCCAAATCAAGTTTTCGGCACAGCTGATGAAATACCACAGTTTAGGAAACCTTACCTCAATCTGTGTGCACAAGTTTATTGTTTGGGGTTTAGAAGAAATTCTGCGTCTCTAGTTTCTACCTTATTTTATGCTTCAGTAAACAATCTGGAAGAACAAGAGGCCAAATTAATTTCTGAAGTAACTCCTTTTACTGAAGTTGACTTACAATATAGGAAGGCATCTCAGAAAGAACTCATAAACAAAGTTGGGGATTGATATCTTCAGTCTTAACCATATATCACCAAAAAAAAAATCTTAGAAGTGTATTTCCTTTTGTCTGTATTGAGGTATGAATAGAGGTTTTAATTCATTTTTCACATGTCAGTATATCAGCAGTACCCTGATGACTAAAAAATATGTCATCTCTATCTACTTACTTTGTTGTTCAGTACAACTGATAAAAGATTTGGTCTATTGAAATGTCTGCTTGAGGTTTTTAGAGATTGCTCTTTGCCTGGTAAAAAAAAACCTACTTATTTACTGCTCAATACAAACTTTTCATTTGACTTTGGCTTTAGCATAATTTTAGCACCTTATAATTTGCATCATACTTCATAAACAAATCATTTTCTAGAAACTACCAATAGTTTCTGTCTCTTGTGATCTGATATTGTAAGTACAGTCAGCAAACAGAATGCTACATTTTAAATTTTCAGATAACTAGTTCACATCAATATTTCAACTATGGAATTAATAGCCAACTTGGAACATGAGACTGCTTGATGACATATCAAAAGCATATACCTTGGCACAGCAGTTTTGAATGAAGTTTTGAGTGCCTGAAGCTGTGAAAAACTTTGAAAAGCAACATGTTTTGACAGGTCATTCAGTATTTTCTCTTACTTAGGTATAAAATAATACTTAATTTTCTCTTTGCCTTTCATATAATGTGATTTACACCATCATTAAATGTATTATTTCTTTTTCTAATGCACATGGAGTTCACTCAGAATTTGCATTTTTTTTTCTTTTGTTCTGTTTAGTCCAGATGGTTTTAAATATCTTTTAAACATCTTTCTCCTTACTGATGAAAGCCACATAAGTGCTTAAATCAACCATTACAGTCAAAGGTCATCAAGGTTTAAGACTTTAATGCTGATCCTCACATAAAAAAACCCCAAAAACCAAAAACCCCACAAAATAACAGACTGATCTTCCAAGAACACAGAAATCAAAATGCTGAATACTTTATAATTTTGTTTATTCTCCTAAATAAAATGTTGTATTAAAGTGTGACTATCTATCATAAAACCTGTCAGCTGTAAACTAACAATTTTAAAGCAATGATCATCATTATGTCTTGCTCTTTCAAAATACTAGCTTCAGAATGAATGGCCGATAACTGAGGTTTGTACATGTTTCCACAAGGCAATAATCAAAAGATTGAAGAGAAAGTAAAGCTCATATTTTTATTGCAAGAAATTATATGAGTTATTATCCTATAATTATTATCTGTACATAGAAGCTGGTTGAGATTTTATTTGGTTTTTAATTGTGTAGGCTTACACAGTCCTGGTAACATAAAGCAAGTGGGTAATTAGGTAATGCACTGTAAGTTTGCCAGGGGGAACGATCAGTAATGTGCTAGTGTGTTTGTACTTTCACCTGAATTTCTGGCAGTGGTTGTCACTTAGCTCACCTCAGTAGCATCTGTAGAAAGCAGGCAGGTGCCTTTTCTGCCTGGAGGCATTTCATCTGGAATCAGTGGACCTCATTAGGTAATCCCAAACCTACATCGTGGTGGTGCTCTTTTACTCTCCCTTGTTTTCAACGTTTATATGTCTACAACTATGGCAGATGTTTTTAAGACACGTGGAATATACTCTCACTACACCTCAGAGAAAATAGTGCATCTCTAATCTGCACAGTAGAATTTGAGTTAAAAGTATATACGCTAGTTTATGGAAGAACTGAAATCAACTAGACATGAGTTGATCTGTCCCAAGGTTTCTGGTTTACAGAGAATTTAGAGAGGAAGAAATAAAAAGAACTGAAAACAAGAAGGATTCATATAAAAGTATTTTCCTTGTAAAACGTCATCTGCAAGTCATTCTGGTCAAGTCAAGCTATAGCAACCAGACTAACAAAATTCAGCAATTCACCTAATCCTCTGTAGAACAGTTTTGGAGTTTAAATAAAATATTAAAAATTGAATAAACAAATTAGAAAAAGTACTAATTTAATTTTCGAAAAGAAATATTGAAGGATAAATGCATATAAATAAAATACTGAAAAAAATTTAAAATTAAATATTGAATTAATTAAATACTGAAAAATCCATTTTTGCAGACATCTTTTCAGTTTAGAATAATGTTTCTGAATATAGAAAAAAAATTTCTGCAATACAGAAAGCTTTCCTGCAAGTATATTTGTATAGAAAATAAATTGCTCATAAAATGTGTATCTCAGACTAAAGAAATAATTTATATGGCTGGGCAAAAGGAAACAGAACTCTGGGGATTTAAAACTTGGATTCACATCTGGGACAAGAATGAGGTTTGCGTTTATAACTTTCAGAGTCAACAAGGTAAAAAAAATTACTTATACTGAACTTCTTTAATTTACGGGGATTTGTATTTCACTCAATTTCACCCATCTCAAAAGAAATCAGCTATTTTACACAATTTAAACCCATATGTTAAGCAAACATTGCTGATATAGCACACAAGAAGGTCAAGACAAACCTAACTGTTTCTTTTTCCTGCACACCCCCTCCACATCAGTTCACATAAACCAGACCAGAGACCTCTGTCTCGCTTCAGCACAGAGCTGGCCAGGCCCATCCGCCCTGCTGAGATATACACTGCGAGCCTAAACTAATGAACTTTGCTGCAAGTTAATTGCTTCAACACCGTGCTCTGGGATGCCTAGAGACCCTGCCCTGTTAAACTGTGCCCAACATAATTGATTTTGAAATAACTCAAGTATATTTTCACAGCCATAGTAACACCTTTGAATTACAGGAAGACAAAGCCCTGGTGCTGCAAGTGCTCCCTCTCAGTAAGAACATTAGAGGTAGCAATGAGGCCAGCTACTCAAGTTACTTAGAAAATTAGAGCAGGTCAGAACTGTTGTTTTAACAACTATGATCAAAGCAGTGTTGAGTGAAAGGAGGGAATGTGAAGCTAATTTACAGATAACAAGGACAGAAGCACCACCCCAAGCTTTCAATGCAGCTCTGTTGGCAGAAATTTGAGTCACAAAGAGCACAGAACACTTTAGTTCCAGGTACAATCTGTCATGCACAGTTTTTAAAATTTGTTATTGTTTCTTCATCAACAAAGTTAAAAAGGTTTCAATAAAAGAATTGAAATATACAAACTTCAGCATCTCGTAATACAATATGTAGAAGTAAAATCAAAACAGAAAATACTGCAACTCACAGGAATGTTTTCCACAAACACATTGAAGAAATCAGGCCAAAACAACATTTTGGATGGATTTTTTTTCTATTAGAAACCATTTCAGCAACTACAATTATTACACGTCTAGGTTTATATTACTGTAAGAAGCAACAATATCTCTTAAAAAAATGGGGTTGTTTTTAGCAAGGATAGGGGAGTACAGAGTGCTTGACCATGCACATTGTACTGAATGAGAAACTCAGAGTTTTTCCTATTCTCTGCAAAAGGACAAAATTACCTGTTACAGCTATTATTAGGTCCTGTTGAGAGGCTTAATAAAAATATGAAAGCAATTTATTATTATGTAAACTTTCTTAGCACAGTTCTTCAGAAAGAACAAAAAATACAAGTTAGAATTCAGTTTTAGCAGTCTCTTATAAACAGACCGTTTTTTGATTGTGTTTTTGATTCTAAAACAATATTCAGGCATTAAATAAACATTTATTTAACATACAGAAATCCAGCTCCAAGGGCTTTAAAAAAACATATCCTTGCTGACAAGGCAAAACACTTTACTGTTCACCTCTTTTATGAAGTGCTACCATCTGAGTTCAGGCCTTCAGCTTTCCTTTAACTGCATAATCTTAAACAATGAGATCTTTAATGAAAAGGATGAATATTTCAGCTTCCTTTATTCACCATTCAAAACAAAGATTTTGAAAACCATACCTTCAAAGGACCCATGTGAATTACAGGGTAGGAATTTCTCAGAATGATCAGCCATAATAAGAACTTTGTGACTTGAGCAAAATGACAGTGTTAGGGCTATTAATATCAGATAACATTATTTATATTAATGCCTTCTGCCTAAGAGTGAAGCACACCTAGAATGTAACTTTGTGGACAATCAGTATTGTATCCTGAAGCTGCAAAATGCTGGGCACAAGGGGGTTCAAATCCCCCACCAGCATTTTTAAGTGCTAAAGTAACACAGTAATGGCACAGTAATGAACATAGTTCATAAATGTGTATGAACTATTGAATCCTTCAATAGTTCATACATATTTATACCACAGAAATGCATTCATTTCTGAAATACAATATTTCATAAGTAACTAGGATAGGGCCTAGAGTGTAAGTAGTAGCATTACTCATATTTTAGAGGATTCAACAAGAGTTAAGAAACTCACTGATTACCAGGTGGGCACAAGAACATGTACAAGGAATTAGACACCCTGAAGTATGCCTTCTTGTAATGCATTTTAGAACAACTCAGAGTCCCTGAAATTGCACAAGTAGGGCTGAATTTGTCAAAGGCAGAGAAAATCAAAGAAATAAATTCCATACCACGATATTGAGACTGCACAAAATTCCTTGTTAAGTTTTTGCTGCAGAAAAACCATTTTGGTTTTATCAGTATAGACAGAGCACCCAGGCACAAAAAGAAAGCACACAAATGTATAGAAAATGTTGCAATAAAAATTAAATATTAAACTAGTGAAATCTTTAGCAATCCATTGATTTATAGGAGATTGGTCACATTAGTGTGATCAAACTGAGGAGCCTTAGAAGAAAATCTTATTCAATTTTCTCTGTAAATTTTCAAAGTAAATGTTTTGAAGCATTTACTAAAAATATCCTTCCATGAATGTGAAGAAATGGCTCTGAATCACTCAGATTTGCTTTACTGTGAAATATTAGTTGGATATCACCAAATGTTAATTCTTTTCACAAATATTGGACTTACCAAGAAGAGTCTCCACAGGTTTTCTTTTTGCTTTCTGCACCACCACACCACCATCCACTTACAAATTTGTGTATGCTGACTGACTGCTCCATGTGTCAATTCAGGGAATTAATCTCTTTTCATAAAACCAGGCAGGTTAGCACATTTTTTTCCTGTATATACAATTTGTTCATTTGTTCTGATCACCTTTGACCTTAAATAAGTAAATGAAGTACCACTTATTACTTACAGTTGAAAGGCTCTACAAATTTTGTTCTACAGCATTTTAAATGCCTGAGCTTTCCAGTTTTCATATAACAACCCAAAGCTGCACAATTCTGAAACTGAGAAAACAAGCTAGATCGCCACTGAACTTTTTTTCTATTTTATATCAAGGCTCTGGGACAAGGATAACTCTAAATTTATGTAAGCACGCCACCACTACTTTGAGATCATAGTTCAGCCTTGCCAAGACTTCACTGAGGATTTCCACTGTCCATTGTTAACCCACATATTTTATTTCTGATCGATTCTTCAATATGTTGACTAATAGTTCCAGCACCCCAAAAGTTTTGCACAGAACTGCTGTACAAATAACCATTCATTTATGGTATGGCCCTACTATTTCTGCATACCTCTTGTGGTGCCACCTGGCCATATAAAAGCTCTTGTCCAGCTGTCCATCAGAAGGACAGTGAATGGTACAGAAAAGTGCTTTCATTTAATGAAAGGCCAAAAACATTATAAAAATAAGATTCTGGTTTCTCGGAGAAGATAATTTTATCCTTTAGCTTTGCCAAAGTTTCCAGAGGGAAAAACAAGTGTTTTGCCCAGCCTTCACCAACCATACCACTTTCTATTGCATATACCTGACACTGGAATAGAGTGTGTGTTGTTAATGCACAGACATTATCAAGGATCTTTATTGTTGAAACATTTAACTCACAGAGATTGCAAAATTCTTCGCTGAAGATTGAAAACTCCAGAACTTGCTGAATTCACCAGAGCAGCTTAGTGCAATTGCTGCATTAAGTCATTACCATTGCACACAGAAAACATTGCTGCGGGGTTTGCTAATGTTAGAAGATGGTATTTTACCACACTGCTCAATTTACAAACCTTTCTGTATACAGGCTTTACAGACTCTCTGTAATCAGGCTTTACAGATTTGGCAATGTAAGAGAGGAAGAATTTTTTTCTGTTGTTGGAATAACAGATTAAGTTGCAGGATAACATTTTACTTACAAATCAACCATTTATTTCTGCCTGCACTTAACAAACTCATACTAAAAGCTCATTCAGAATGTGAGAAATAGAAAAAACAGAATGCCTAAACCAAAAGCAAACAGATGGAAGCAAATACAGAATATTTATAACCTTAATGAAGATAAAATAAAATCTTAAAAAAAACAACCTCAATGGCATTCTTTTTTTCCCCATTGGCATCATTTGAGACTGGGGAAACTACCATGAGGAAATAAATACAATTTTCTATGATTCTTCTTACCAGAATCAGTTGAAGTATACAAGCTACAAAAATATTTTTGAAAATAATTCCATATAGAGAAAAATACTGAATAGAGAAAAAGTATGGACCACAAAACAGTGCAAACCAGAAAAATCATAACCATCCTGTTAGCAAAAGATTTCAAATTACCTTTTTGCCAAGGAATCACACTGTTCTTGTTACACAAGGACATGCAGTACCATCTTACAAACAAAAAGGAATTAAATTTGGTTTATGAAAAAAGCAGTATCCTTTTATAATGATATTGTGAGGTACTGTAAGGTTTAAAATGTAGCTGTAATTCTACAGTTTAAAAAAAATTGTTTCTTTCCATGTAAAGAGGCAGAACTAACAAGAGAAATATTGCAGTATTGAGAGGAGGGCAGTGTTAGCTCTTTGCACATGCTGTACACAGAAGCCTCCACATCTTCCTGAATGACCTGGTCTGGTTCTTACACTGGGATGAAAACTGTGAAATTGCAGAAATGTAAAACCATTACCCTGTGGACAACCTGTCTGGTTCAGGGCAAGGACTTGAACTTGTCTTTTAATTTGAACTGTGTGACCTAACCGACAGGTCACCAAGATGATGTCTTTTTTCTAAGGAAAATGCATACAGACATATGTATGTGTATTTTATATATATATAAAAATACACACAAAATATATGCATGTACATACATATGTATGTTTATGCACATATATGAGATTCATTCTGATAAGAGTTTTTCTTTTTTGTGTCCTTAGAAGACTCAACTGAAGGTAACAGATTTTCTCACCTTACTCCAAGATGAGGCAGGTTGGCAACCCACATGCAGATTGTGTGGGGAGCCCCAGGCTACTTAAAACCCCAGGTCAGACCCATGCATTAGCATCTTTATTTCATGGTGTAGTTGTAGAACATCTACCTTCTCACTGCAGTACCTACTCTAATTCTTGTCTTGGTAGAGTTGCTGTGATCTTTGTCATAAACTTCAGAACCAATGTGAATTTGCAAAGTGATCTCTATGGTGCCACATTTACAACCTGTATCTGAAAAGTCTCACTGCAAAACTAGCAAGTCTTAAACACAGAGGAATTCCTTGGTAATTATTGGTATTGATTAATCTCTAATAATTTCAGGCCCAGGGCACACTGGCATACAGGCAATCAGAGTTTTTTTCCCAGACCAACCCAAGCAAAATCAGAGAGGCTGTTGTCTATGCCTAAGAATAAAAGTCTGTCATGTACCCTGCCTTGGCAGAACTGAAATGCTAAATGGGAATGTTGCTTAGTCACAGTAACTCCCAAACCGTGCTGGTGAACCCTTCTCTCACCCATCCACAGTGTGTAGGACAGGCTCTCCCAGCATCTCTGTCGTGACACAGTGGATAAAGAGGTCGAGGTCAGCAGTGCAGGGAAGGTATGAGTCAGCATGTGGAGTGTCAGCCAGGAGGCACCCAAACCAGCAGATTACAGGACAAATACCTTTCCTCTTACTTCTGGCTAGTTCAGCTCATCATTTTAGAGGCAAAGACTATCTCAAATGAGCTTTGATTATCCATAATGGATTCTTTCTGACTGGTTGTCAAGCTGAAAATTAAAATGGCTGGTTGAGAAAGCACAACAATATGCTGCAGCAAGGGGAGATTTATCATTTGTTCTGACTAATGAAGACATCATCACCAGTGTAAATCCAAGAGGCTAGATATCATTAGCCACTGATATTTTCCTTAAAAATCAAAATGCCTTTGTCCAAAAAAGCAAAAGCCAGCAAACAAATTTCAGTGTATTTGTTTTACTAATGGCAAAACTAAAATAGTTTCCTTTTTTTTTCAGCAACACACTGGACATAGATGAAATCAACAGATTGTGCACATTTTTTAATAAGATAAACAAAGACATAATATGAGGAGATAAAAGAGAGATGCATTAATGAATGCTAAGTTATTCCAATATTTAAATTAATTATATGTTTAAAGAGTGATTGCTTCTTTTTATCTTCTTCTAACTTACAAGCCAAAAAAGAGATCAAGAAACACAGCTGGGCATTTATTAATTCTATTCTTCCCTCTACAATTAAACTTTAATCTGTTTCAAAGGACATTTGGGTTCTGTCCAAAGCAGTTGCCACTTAAAGCAGCGATTAAAGATAAAAGTTATGAACATTACCTGTGGCAGCATTTTAGGGGAAATTTTGTCTCTGGAAGAAATACACTTTGCAGCAAAAAGGTTTTTGTACAGTGGGTTATACACTAAATTATTTCTAATAGATATTTCTACAAACAGATAACTGGCTTTCCTTTTTGAAAAGTAACACCTGTGAAGATTTATTTAAATATTTTACCTAATCTGAGTAGTCTTTAGAAAAATCAAGAACCAAAATCCTTTAATGCCATTAGCCCTCAGCTGGGATTCATCATAAATAACCCTCTATAGCTTTAAAGCTGATGTAAAACTTGTACAATCAAAACCAAGACTTCAGTCACAAGTAGCAGGTTTTTAAATCCAAATGTTTATCAAAAGATATCAACCCTTACTTCTCACAACGAGCAAGAGCAGCATCAATGAAAAGCAGCATGGTTTCCCCCTCCCTGCAGACAAAGTACCCGCAGTCAGTGGCTGCACACATCAGTCTTCTCCTTGGGCTGGGCAGCAGGATCTGTCTGCCTTCCCCTGGAGCTGAAATGCAGTCCAGAAAGGAGGGATCTGTAATCGTGCTATTGTAAAACATTAATATCTGCCAGGCCACGAGAAGCTATGGCTGCCTCAGATATCAAATTAGATCAATTGGCCATCTGGGGTGAACACATGGAAGAACATACAGAGAGCAGTGAGCAGCAATTAGTCTTCTGAGGGTTTCAGGAAGGAGACTAATCAGTAACACAGAGATCACATCTATAGCACTACTATAATTTGAAGAACTTTTACCTTTAATGAGGTTTAAAAGCCCTAAACAAACAAGAATACCCACCTAATGAGAAAGCTATTGGTCT
Source organism: Chloebia gouldiae (assembly GCA_003676055.1). Classification (NCBI taxonomy): domain Eukaryota; kingdom Metazoa; phylum Chordata; class Aves; order Passeriformes; family Passeridae; genus Chloebia; species Chloebia gouldiae. The sequence goes on along the minus strand of QUSF01000051.1, from coordinate 3,200,077 downwards.
TAGCTAGCAGATACAAGAAATGGAGCCTCAAACCTTGACCACCTGCCCTCGGCTGAGGGTACTAGGAGCCTTTGTTGCAGGCACTCCACAATAAGGGAGGGTCAAGCACACTTTTAGCTGGTGCAGTGGAGACCCTTAATAAGGGTCAGGCTCAGATCACAGCACACAAAGTTATCAGTTCTGACAGAAGAAGGGATCCTTCTCTGAGTTCAAACAAGCCTAAATGTTCTAGGGCATAGTAGTGACGTTCCACAGGGCATACTGCCCAGCAGGTGTTGGAGCAGCTGTCCCTGCCAGGACAGAGGATGAGCGGGTGCACTGCCCTCAAGGCTGATGAAACTGGCTGTGCTTTCAAGTGAAGTCTGGGCCAGCTGACCCTCACCTCCTTAAGGCCACCATGAGGCAGCAGTGGCAGTGGCAGGTGACTCCCTGTTGCAGTGGACAGTGGCACTGCTGCCAACCTAACCAGCTGGCTGCAGAAGTTTGCAGCATGCTGGGGAGCTGGATCTGGGTGTTGGGGTGACTGCCAGAGCTTGCCTGACTCCCTGACTATTACTCTATCATGTTCTTAAATGTAGACACCAATGACAGTGCTAGGAAATCTGGAGAGTATCCAAAGTAGATACAGAGATGTGGGGGTGGCAGTTGAGGACATGGTAATCCAGGATTCTCTTCTCCCCTGCCAGCATGGAGAGAGGTCTCTGATAGTGCATGTCAGCCACTGGTTGTGGAGCTGGCAAAAGGATTCTTGTTTCTGTGGTCATTAGCCCTTGTCTTAGGATAAATGTGTGCTTGAGCAGGGGTTAGGCCAGATGACCTCCAGAATTCCCTTCTGGCCTTAGTCTACCTGTGATTCCATTTATCTACCATAAAGTACAGCAGATACTATTCTTATTACAGGTGAGGGATGCTTGATTCTGTATTTTTTGCTAAAGCTATATCTGGTACAAAATAAGACCTAAAGTATGCTCCTGAGAAAACATTGCCAAAGAAGATTTTTATTTAAATTATGATAGAAAAAAAATTAATTATTTGAAACTCAGACTCAACAGCCAGTAGTTATGGCCAGGAATGGACAGTTGGTCCAATTTCATTTCCTGAAATGATACATAACTCTCTGCAAGGCTTACCCTGTGGGAGACAAAAGAGCAAAAGCTGCTTCTTCCCCCTCTCAAACCCAAGTTCCTTTTGCCCCAGTTCCTCTCTTTTCTGCTGAAAGAGTTTTCTACCATTCACAGGAGAGCAGCTGAGCAGAAACTGGCATAATTTTGGTGCCTGCCACCACCATCCCTCTACAGATGAGTAGCAGAGTTATACCCTGCCTCCTACCGAGTTATAGGGTTACAGACAGTAAATGATAGCTGTGCACTTATAGTGAAAGCAAGGAAGTTTAGCTGGGATAAATGATCCCTGCTTCCTCCTGGGGTGTTACTGAAAGCAAAAAAAGAAGTAAAATTAATTAGGCCTATTAACTGTCTCCCTTGACTCATGTCAGTCAGGCATAACTTCTCAGAGGTTAGTAAACTACACTGTAAACTGAGGTAACTAAGAGTCATCTCTCTACAGTAGGAATTTGGCAGAAAATATCTTTTTATAAAAGCAAAAGCAAAAAGAGACCTCACATCTCTGAATATGAGGCTATCTATTTCTTTTGACCCCAGCAAAAACTTGAGACCACTTATATATTATTTTAGAATAGAAGAGCTAGCTTGATATACATTCTGAATGACCTGGTAGAAAACAATGAAACACCTAATGATACCAATTTATACTCAGATTCTAGCAAAATATAAATATTGAATTTTATGTCTAATTGCCACCTACTCATTGCCTCATAAATTAGAAACTGCTATTCAGTAGCAAACCATTTGCTACTTAACATGGTGTTGCGCATTTTATATCAAACAGCTGCGGGTTTTTTTTTCTTCCCCTACTTTGGTTAAAATATATAGCTCCCTTTGGAATTGTTAGATTAATTTAGTTTGTTTTATAGTTTGGAAGTGAATGGCTCACAGTCCATAGGGTCTAACTTTCCTTTTATAAATAATTCCCTTTTTATGGTGCAATTAGGATGCACTGTGTTTTTGCAACACACCTCAAAGGGAAGCATAACAAATGGGAGGTACTAAACGTTCTGTTGCTTTTCCTCCCTGATACAAGCAGAACCTCAAGAATTCAGAACAAGGACTATAATGGTGTTTCTGCATATATTCAGTTCACAGTTTATACTGTGTACCATATTTTTTATTCTGATGCTTTACCATGCTGCTGCATCTGTACTTGATATTTACCTCTGTCAAGGGGCTTCTCAGTATTATATATTTATCTATGCAAGCATAGAACAATGCATGCATTCTGTAAGGAATTTGAAGTTATTTCTGTAAATGTTAACAGGTGTTTACAAAATATATACACATATTTAGATTACATTCAACTCGACCAAAACTGAATTTATGGCAAATGATAAGAACTGAGATGATAAGAATGAGAACTGAAATGAAAAGAATAAGATTCCTTGTAACTTATAACAACTGCATAAAACATGATGAGATGTTGTGAGGGGTTTTAAGGGAGCAATTACAACTATACCCATTCCAATGGATATTTTTATTCTTCTGCCTACATGGAAAATGTATAGCTGAGGTACCCTCAAGGTACATGTAAGCCATTTCACCAAACAATTTCTTTTTTCCATCAAGCCACCAAAAAAAGGCAACAAAACAAACAAACAAAACCAAAACCAAACCAAAACAAAAACCATCCCCAACTCCTCTATGTAAAGGAATACACATACACAAAAACAAGCTCCTTTATGGAACAGATGTTTGTGAAAAGGCTTTGCACCCAGATTTAAATAATGTATGTAGAACAAAATAAAGAAAATAGAGAAAATGTAGACAAAAAAAAACATGTTACTGTGTCCAGCAATCACTTATTCTATGATAAAATCAGCAAGTAATTTCCTTCATTGATATGTCACAATGAATGTGGTAATGTGAAGTCTTTTATTGAAAATGTTCCCATGGCCATACTCCCATTCTCCCCTCCTGTCTGGAAAAGTTACAATTCCAAAACCACAAAAGAGAAACAGCATCTCATGACAAAGGTAAACAACCACACATTTTACATGTCAAATACATACTATTGTTTTTCATTATTCCAAAATTGCTTCAAAAATTTTAAATAGTGAACAAAACATGCATTCTAATCTATCTGCATGCTGTTAACAACATGCAAACAGAAAGATGAACTACAAATAATAAATACATCATTTGCACTGAAATGTTCAGTTTGTACTCTTTTATAAATGCATCAGCTTGTTGAAACCATGAAATCACAAGTAAGACATTAAGAAATAAAATCACCATTAATATTCAATTTGCCAAGAAAGGTATACCCAGTCATCATCATTTGCTACATGAAATGAATCTACATTCATGTCATGAAAAATCAGAAAAGCAAAAGTTCTGTCTGTTCCATTACAATTGTATTACAGTTCACACTCCAGGTGAGCATAAGGGAGTGAACATGTAAAAAAAATCAAAATGGTTTGGGGTCAGATTTGTTTTGGCTTATAAAGTGGGAAGCAAATAGCAGTGATGTCACTTTCCCAGATCTTGCCCTAATAAGGGCCCCTTACATCTTCCAGGGGAGTACTCAAATTTCATAAGACATATAAAACACTCATTAGACATCATTGTTCATATAGCCAACTCTGTGAATTAAGCTATCTAAACCTGTAGGCTCTTAAGATGAACTCTACTCCCCCCACCCCAGGCTCTCACACACACACACAAAATCTGTTATTACTGCCTTGTAAGATTCTGGAGCTATCCAAACTCCTCAAGACCACATCAAGGGAAGCTGGTTGTCCCATTGGATTTTCTGATTGGTCTTCAGCTAACTTTATTCAGCTACAATCAGTCTATTTAGTAGATGAGAATAATGTTGCCTATGGCACGATAGGTGGTAGGGTGTCAAATAGTTTTTTTACGAGCAGTTTCTTAAGCATAGGACTTCTGAGTTCCTACCTGCAATCTTCAACATCAGACAGAAAACAGCTTCAGCTGTGTTTGGAAATGCTGTCTTGAACTCTTCACTCAGAAGGGATGCAAAGCCTTGGGAGAGTTCACTGTTAACCTTGAAAGAGAATATTTCATTACCCAGGTTTTGCTGGCTCCTCATCATGGGAAGTTTGATTCTATCCTTTGAGCATCCCCTGAAGCTCAGTAAAAAATATCCCTATATGTTTGCAGTCTTCATGTGCTTTGAGAATGCATATCATCATATTGTCTTTCATAATTTTATTTTTCTCACTGTTATATATATATATATATATATAT